>CAMOHE010053970.1:0-40082 GCA_946598075.1 Artocarpus hirsutus
TTCAAATCCTAGTTGAGTTTGAATTATAGATAATGGATAATTATACATATTTATTTAAATTAGATCATTATTTTAAATAATAAAATTCTAATTTAAATTGAATTGTTTGAATTAGATATACACTAGATGATGCAAATAATCATAGATTCCTAAATTGTGATTGGTTGAATTTTATAAGATAATACACCTACCATTGGCGCCAATTGCTAGGGATAGGAGAGAGAAAATTCTCTTCTTATAATGATAGACTTCTAGCTCATTTTCCTACTTCTATAAATAGAGATATAGAGTCTTTATTTTTTCTTAAACTGCTATAGTGCAATTTTTAGCGAGTAGAGCTTTGATCACTCCTTTTTAGTGTTCATAGTTCCTTACATAGTCCATTTGGAAGAAGTGTAGCTGTAGTAGAGATTTATTGAGTTGTGTGCACATATACAATGATTTGAGGGAAGAGAATAGCATTGGAGATATGATAATAGAGATTGATTCTTAAAGAATTGTTTAGTCAAAAGTGTTTCTGTTCTTTAAATTAATCAATAAAATACCACAAATCACTCATCAACCTTCTAATTTTTTTTAAATAAGTTAACAAAGTCAAGATCATTTATTAAAAAACAAAACTTCACTAATGGGAACCCTATTGATGGTATGTGTTTTGAAACAGTTAAATTTAATAAAAATTATTATTTTTATAGATTTGACGACTAAAAGAAAGATAACTCACTCACGGGAAATTGTCAATAAAAAAAACCACCTTAAAAAACACTCATACTTTGAACCTTTTTGGCTGCGGAGATACGATGTCGTTTGATGGAAAAACGACATGTCATTATATGTTTCCAATACGTGGTGTCTGCCTGGTCGTTTTATATGTTAGAAAAAAAAAAGAAAAAATCCGCGGCAGCCAATGGCAGATAGGGTGGCAACGCCAGCCAATTTGCAGTGCTTCTTGGAACTTCCAAAATTATCTTCTTTCATAGATTAAAGTTTCCTTCTTTCTGTCCCACAAAGACAGCAAAATAGAAGAAATACAAAGGAAGACATGAGCATGGCGTCTTCTTGTCATCTCTCAGCTATTCCACAACGCCTCTCTAAACCCTCCTCTCCCCCCTGTGAGTCTCTCTCTCTCTTGTGACTCTGGGGCTTTACTTACGTGTGAAATAGGTCTCTTATTTGAGAAGGCGTTCGCTGCCCGTGAATTTGGCTGGCCTATTTTGTGTCGTTTGCTTTCTTCTTCTGAAATGAATATTTGCATAAAAAATCAACGTAATGTACGAAAAAGCCTCCAGCAAACACAGCATTGAAACTGTTATGTTGTCACATTCTCTTTGAACAGTTAAAATCATGTCCATTCTCTTTGCTCTCTGCACCTATCTAAGTATAAATTCGGATTTTATTTCCGGATTTACACTTTAGTTGTATATCCAAATATTAGTTTTGATTGCAATTTAAACCACACAATTCAAATCAATATAATTCTAATAAGCAAAGCAAACAGGATCAATCATGGCCACCCAAACATGAGAAATTAAAATAAAAAACTAAATGGGAAGAGAGGACACTGAGAGTTAACGAGGTTGAACACTATGCCTACATCCACGGATTAGGAAAAATGAGATAATTTATTAGTAAGGAACACTATCAATGGGTTCTATGTAAATAGAAATTACAATTACCAAAAAAAAAGGGTAATAACTCAAGACTATCAAATCTCCTAAAATCAATAGATTTCCTAATATAAAAATTGAAACAAATAAATTCAAACTACTAATAAAACTAACTATATATAAAATATTAACTTTCTAGAATACCAAATCCATACATCTTCACCCTTTGGTAATCAGAGGTGGAATTATCCACTGAAGATGTTGCTCAAGAGAACCTCAATCATTCTATACAGTTCTAAAATAAATAAATAAACAACAAACAATCCAATCATGTTTTTGTGAGTGGGAAAGACTTATTTCACTGTTGCTTGCCTGCCTAAACTTGGCAGTGAACTCTAAGGGAGTTGGGGTCCATGTGAGATCCAGTTTTGAAAATGAGAGATGCAGTCCTGGGGAGTCAGGTCACTCATCACAACATCTCAAGGTAAGGCCTCCACCCTCCATGTATTTTACTATCTAGTTAATTATCAGTCATTGCATAGTTATCTTGCATTATTTTTCAAATCATTAAGTCACTACTTTTTTTAGGAGGACATGGCATCACAAGGATAAAAGAGAGCTTTTAAACATTCTATAAAACTCGTGTTCTATGATGTGTCCTAATTCTATTTTCTGCACTATTTGTTTTGATTTTGCGGAATTATATTAAGCTTCTAGGAGTGCTTCAAATTCTGAATTAAGTATGCACTGCTAGTTGGGGTACATCGAAATGTTGAATTGCCCCCCACAGATGGCTGCCTATGGCATGGAAAAAAGAGATTAGTCAGTCTCTTCAGGAAACTGCTCACATTCGGATATTTTTCAAACTGATAGGTTAGATTAATTCTCCAAGAGATTGTGAAGATTGAAGCCTCTAACGTATCGTTTGTTTTTATCTCTGGCAAGAGTAGAAGTAAAAGCTAAAATCTCTAATGTCTCAAATGACTGCAAAAGTGAATTGTTGTTGTAGAGAGTCCTTTTGTTCCCTTTTTCCAAATACACTGTTTGCATAGTTTTATGTGAAAACTACCTTTAGAGACTCCAAAAGTGACACTAACTTTGCCCTCAGTCTCATGGGGTCACAATTTAGTCCCTTTGTGATTGCCGATTGCTATCTTAGCCTTGGATATAGTGTTCTCTTATGGTTAAGTGTTGTTCTAAAATTTGAAGATGAGGCTCTACTTTACTTTAATCCAATGTAGATTTTCTTGTTTTGACCACAGGGATCACAATTGCCAATCACTCGGCGCCTGTGTCTCACATGTTTGTGTTCGACTGTTGCTTTAATAAAGGACTTTGGCACTCCTAGTTCCTTACCTCAAGCATCTGCGCTGGATGGAAAGGAAAAACCCGTGTGTCGAAATTGTAATGGAAGTGGAGCTGTGCTTTGTAAGTAGTATAAAGTTCATTATTACTTAAAAATCCATCGTGTTTACTCAGTTTCGGGTGATATATTTTTGAAACAACGCTTGTTGATCGATTTCTGTTATTGATACTTTAACATAGTTTCTTATCTTTGTATATATTGTCACTGAATGTTGACATCAAAGAATTTGTTTTTAGAATGGTTGGAGTGGTTTCTGTATGGCCTCGAAATTGTTTGAGCTCTCTGCAAATATCTTTTATCCACTGTATTGGTGGCAATATACAGTTCCAAAATTGCTTAATTGCAGCTAGAAAAGCAATTTTTGTAGTTCAATTTTTTTTTTCTTCAAATAGAAAGGTCTAGTTTTGTATATTTATTTTGTCAAATTAATTATCACTATTTCTTGTTGATCGATATTTTCGTACAATCAAAATATTTGAACATGCTTTTGCATGAACACTCACTCACGCAAACAGACTTCACATTGGCTTTTGAAAGCAGAAACAACTCTGTCCTTTCACACTTCTTATATTGAAAAGTTCTAGCATGTGGTTAAGATTGAAGAATAGGGTTGTTTTTGTTGTTTAATGTATCTTTCTTTCTTTTCAGGAAAGAAGTGTACTATAATAGATAAAACATATGGTGCATTCGCAATCATTAAACAATTTTTTATTCTTCATTTTTTAAACAATTATGGCACCATTCTCGTCCATGGAATGTTCATTTTTTCTTCCGTTTAGGTGATATGTGTGGTGGTACAGGAAAATGGAAGGCTCTCAATAGAAAACGCGCCAAAGATGTTTACGAGTTCACGGAATGTCCAAACTGTTATGGTATGTTCTTTTCTGTATCATCTCATGCCTAAAATTTCCGTTGTATATTCTGAAGTTCAAATCTCTAGATTTGGTCGTTGCTTTTTAAGTTAAAGACTAAAGCGGATTAGTAGTAGTACTAGTAATAAGAATTTTTATGGTATGGACTCTGATGTTAAAAGACTGAAGCGTTTTTTTAGCATACTAAAAACGAGTATTGTCCCGCCTCCTATTAGCATTTCTCTGGGGGATTGTTAATTTAATGTCGATTCATGGAAGGCTGTCTCGAATTCAAATTCGAAAATCGTGAGCTGCAACGTATCCAATCTATGTTCACCCTTTCTATTCTTCATGTCCACATTAGAATGGGAACGAGTGTTAGAAATGTTTCAAAAGGTTTCAACAGCGTTGGGACAAATCCTTTGGAAAAATGAAAATCTCGTGCATTGCTGCATAAGTGGTCATTCTACTCTGTGCTTTTGAAAATGATTGACAATGTTTACCATCCCGCCTTCCATGGTGAATGGTGTTCAATGTTTGTCTTCCTCCCATTCTCATAGAATCTTTATTTTCTGTTTTATTCCACCTGGCTCAAGCAAGTTCACTCTTTAAGCCCCTATTGTGCTTCTTGATCAGGAACGCGTTTTTGTTTTCGATACTTGATTGTTGTTCGTATTCATGGACAGGACGAGGAAAACTTGTTTGTCCCGTTTGCTTAGGGACTGGTTTACCGAATAATAAGGGGCTTCTCCGGAGGCCTGATGCGCGCAAGCTGCTCGATAGGATGTACAATGGTCGGCTATTGCCAAATTCTTGAGTGGGTTCTACAACTTATGTAATTCCCAAAGATCTACCATGTTTGTACATCATGTTTGAAGGGTCATATTATTGAAGGTCTGTCTAGATAGCAAAGCTTCCATTCTACTGTTTTGTTAAGGCAGGGGTTTCATTTACAATACATTGATTTTGAGGGATGCGAAATTTTACTTTTTAAAACTTTTATGCTTTACAGCACCCGAGGAAAGGCTAGGCCAACAGTCGTTATTTAAAAGACCGACCGGGTTCCACTTATTTGAGGCAATAGCTAGCTAGTTAGTTCCCAGACTTTTACATGCTTGTTGAGTACCGCTTGGAAGTCTGAATATGAAATAAATTATAATTCCGGTTCACACATGTAGGCATGTAACACGACTATGGATGGACCCCACTTTAAAAACCAAGGACGTCTGGAAGCACAGTTCAAACCACAAAATAAAGTTCCAACCGATTTTTTTTTCAATCTACGTTCCCAAATGCCCCAAATGTATGTATCTTTTTAACAGCCAAAATCCATAGCCAAAATCCATATATAAGTTCATTGAACATGAGAAACTTGTCCATGGAAAGTGGGAACATTTCAATTTGTCTTAGTTTTCATGGAGTGGAACTCGGGAAAGTTTCTCAACCATTCCCAAAAATTTTCTTTAAGTAACTAGACTAATAGATTTGGCGTTTTTATTAAGACTCATGACAAACAGAGAGAATATTAACTTATAATTGCAATTTTGCGAATAAAGTTCCTTCCTATACAAAGACAATACAAATGGCATGAAGGCCCGTGTTTGATTGCAAGATTGGGGCACTGTGAATCAAGGCTGAGAATTTGGCAGTCTGTGAAGTACAGAATGCTCTGGTTTGTGCTCACATTCAAAGTCCAGATGGACAAATGCCCGCTCGACTTCTGGAAGCTTCTCGATCTTTATCTGCAAGGTCTCTCCAATCATGTGTGCTTCTTTCAAGGGCGAGTCCTCCGGAAGTTCAATATCAACCTGTTTCAACACGCAACAGTTACTGCTAAAATTTAAAGGACATGACTGAATGTGTAACGCGCAGAAAAGTTTTAAAAGTAGGATGCTACGGTTCACATAGCATTGCATAGATCCTAGGCTTTTATTTTATGACAAATTAACTAAAGACAAACCGTGCTCTATGCAATAATGTGTTCAATCTCCGTCTCCACGACCGAAGCCATGGTGTTCTATAACGATACTAAATCCTACAATTCCAAAGTAAACCAAAATTTGCTTGTAATAATAAGCCAACCTCTACAAAATAAAGAACGCCAAATGTGTAAGCCCGAACGGTGTCAATACGCTTAACTTGAGGGTGCCTTATCACAAGATAAGTCAACTTCTGCAAGACTTCAGGAGGAGCGGATTGTCCCACGAGTGACGCTGCATCAAGAGAATATGACTTAATCTAGTTCGTGGACAAAGAGTCTAACATGTCTAGCTTATATTGCCAAAAATATAATAAAATACTACATCTGCATTTTTCATTTTTCTTTTTAGATCATTAAGAAACAGACAGTTTTTTTTCTGTTTCCTTTTCTATTTTAAGTTAATCTCCAGGAAAAAATGATCTCCCATCAATTCTGAAAGTAATGAAGGGACAGATACACCTTGAGGATTTTTTCCGGTGGGGATGCAAATATCATACACATGTTCTGTGTTTCCTCCCTTTCCCCTTTTTTCCTCTTCCATTGCTCATCTTATATCAGAACTTTATAGAAGGGAAGTATATTAAGGAGACAACTGAATACATTTTCCAAGAAACTGAAAAAAAGAAAGAGAGAGAGAGAGAGAGAGAGAAAGAAAATGCATGCACAAGTTAGTCACGCTGAGATCCTATCAGATCACAAACTTTCCAAGGTGTACAATATGACATGTTCCTTCTTCTTTTGGTATCACTGGTTTGGAATACTAGGATATTCCGTTCGGAGGATGAAACAAATTTTGAGACCAAAGGAGCTAAAAGAGGACCAAAGGTACCTGCATTTTCTATTACAGTTCCAGACCAATTTGATATTGTGTATATAGCAAGAACAATGGCACCAACTGGATCAATCCACCAGTAGAATTTGTCAGCAAGTACGGCAGCGACTAATCCCACCACATTCGTTACAACATCAAAATAGTGATCCTGGTAGTTAACATTTGCAAGAATTCATACAACTGAATATTCATTTAATTATCCTAAAAAAAATGCATTTAATTAAAACTACCATGGGGAAAAAAAAAAAAAAAGAGATGAAAAGACCTTTGCATAGGCACGAACAATCTTGTTTCCTGAACTTTTGCAGTAAACCCAAAGCGCAAGTTTTACCACAGTTGCAGATGTCATGATCGCGTACAACCAGACCAACTGGTCTGAGGACATCTTATCCAAAGGTTCGTCCTTGATTAGCTGTTCTACAGCCTGGATGAAGACCTGAAAGCCTGTAAAGTGAAACTTCAGCTGGACCTTACTTTTCAGATAAATCTAGAAACTAAAGGAGTGTCTTCTTTGAGATTTCTCA
The DNA here is from genome assembly GCA_946598075.1 of Artocarpus hirsutus. Lineage (NCBI taxonomy): Eukaryota > Viridiplantae > Streptophyta > Magnoliopsida > Rosales > Moraceae > Artocarpus > Artocarpus hirsutus. The sequence continues at coordinate 7,162 of CAMOHE010053970.1, forward strand.
GGCTGTTCAATGTTTAAAAATGCTTGAAACTATTACAGTCTAAAGCTCACTCTCACATGCTACGGTTGAAGTTATCAGATGTCCACAAAGGGACCAGGCTGTTCAAGGTTTAAAGCATCAAGGTCTTAAGTTTGCAGAGGTATAGAACATAAAAAACGTACTATGCTCCACATTCGGAAGTCACTTAGTTTAACATTGTACAAATGCACGCAGCATGGTAATGAAAACAAGTATGCAAGTGCTTCCCTCATTTTTCCTACCTGATAATTTAAAATATTCATCTCTTGCAACTCAAAAATCCTTCTACACAGTGAAACCTTTTTTTTTTTTTTTTTTCAATCTCATGCAAAGTTAAAACCATTGTCAAATAAAGCCTAAAGTGACTTATTTCAGGCTCAAATACATCCCTTCCTGTCATTTTCCTGGAGCTATCTTTCCTTCCTAACGTGACCCCAACATGGAATCTATAAGAAGAAAAATTTCAAGCAGATATTTCTAAATAGAATGTATAAGAGGGAAAAAAAAATCCAGTAGAAGAAAGGCTTAAATTGATGTGGGCTGGTCCAATTACATGTAAGTAACTAGGTCTTCTAGAAAGAGGAGCTCTTTTTCCTAGACTTATTGCAGGCTCAAATACACCCCTGCCTGTCATTTTCCTAAAGCTATACATGACCCCAACATGGAATCTATAAGCAGAAAAAATTCAAGCAGATATTTTTGAATAGAATGTATAAGAAGAAAAAAAAATCCAGTAGAAGAAAGGCTCAAATAGATTTGGGTTGGTCCAATTACATGTAGGTAACTAGGTCTTCTAGAGAGAGAAGCTCTTCTTTCTCTCTAATTCTAGGACGTTTTTTCGTCGTATTTTGTTTATATTTCCACAATAAGTCTTACTTACGATCAGGACTTCAGAACAAAATGTCTTTATTTTCCAGGTTATAGATTACGGTCAGAGCATTAAAATCACATAGAAACAAACTCTCCAAATTTCACATATGTATGGATTTAGGCAGTGCTTGTTGGCTTTTAAAAGTCATGTCCAAGGCTATCAGTGCCGGTTAGAAATGGAGTTTCATCAGAAAATTAAGGAGCTCTTCTTTTATCCCAGTTGTGGAGATTTTGATAAATGGAGGGAATTTGGCATACGCTACAGAATTTTTCTCACATTGATTTGCAATAAAGTAGAAAATACCAAATGAAAAAATATATTTGACAAATGAATCTGACAATCCCACAACGCAAAAATGAAAAATAAAAGAAAGATGTTTATAGAAAGTAGCAGGAAATTATGCCAAAATATCGTACCTAGTGTAGCCATGACAGCAGCAAAAATGATTATTCCAACAGGCTGCACCCTCAATTTTCCAATTGGATATCTATAAATATTTATATTTTTCATTGACAAGTGAGTGAACCAAAGTATTCCACCAGCCATTAGATCAAGTAAAGAGTCTAGTGTTGACGCTGCAATGGCTAGGGACCCACTCTTTATGGTAGCATATATCTGGACATTGCAATAGGAACTATTAATTTTACTCGTATAATATGCACATTACTTGGTGCTATTCAATCGAGGAACTGTCTATGCAACTTCATTCAGTTATCATGTTGTCAGAATTAAATGAGTCGCTTTTCATGCTTGACATTAAAGTTGGTGTTTTCTCGGGTATAAATTTGTAAGACGAGAAGAAAGAAAATATTTTACATGATCAAACACTTCCTGAGCAAAAAGTGTTTAACATAACCATCAAACATGAAGAGTTTCCTGCTTCGGACGTAACCCGAAATATTAAAGACACCATTGGCGTTGTACCTTAAGCGCCAAGAGAATTATGTTTGCGTAATTAGAAATCTTCATGGCTCTTTCCTGTTGGATTTGTTCTTCAAGATCTTCCTCAAGGCACTCTGATTGCACTATAGAATCAACTTCCTCGAAAGACTTCATGGTTGCAAATTGCCTTTCATAGTATTCCTTTTCTCCTGATAATAGACATTCTTTGTAAGATTAAATAAAGCATATAAAGACATCCATTCTAAGGCTCTCTTTATGTCCTCTGTTTTCTGAACACCTAAAAAGAGACATTATCGGAAATAGATAGTCGCCGAATCTACTATGTTTACTTTATTTTACTTTTTGACTTTTTGGTACAAAAGCAATAATTCTTCCCCTAGAATCTCAACGCGAAAACAAGAGAGGAAAAAAATTCCAATACAGTGTTTTTGTTTCCTTGCAACATAAAAGTAAGTACAAAAAGAAAAAAAAAAAAAAAAACAGAAAGGAAAATTGTTTCCTTAAAAAAAATTAAAAAAAAAGAGAACATTTTGTGTTCTAACACAAAAAATGAACAGAAAAATTGTACTCTTTACTCGTCAACAAACCTTTCAAATCCTTAATTACTTGGCAACAAAAAACATTGCAAGTTGTAACAAACTCATAATCCTCATTTTCTGACAAAATACAAAAAGAAATCCTTTTTCTTCTCATTTTCTAACCAACCAACCAGACGGAGTTGGAAATCGAAATTCCTCTATTAGTTTCCGCTGAAAATATAAATAAAAAATAATTATCTGATTCTTCATTACACAGCGCATTCTCTCAGCAAAATCATTTTCCGACCAAGGAAAACAACAAACAAACAAACAAACATGATTTTCCATAAGCGCATTTTCTCGGTAACCAAACAGAGTTGGACAAGCATACCTGTACTCAAGGCTTTGGAACGCGAGAGGTCGAAGTCGTAGGGGCTAGACTCGACGTCCATGCCATCTCTGACCTTGTCAGGCAGTCTAGAGACGAACTCTGTCCTGAGCGAGTTGACGGAGTATCTCCGACTCAGTAAGCGATCCCGTCGACCGTTTTCACTCGGCCTCCGACCTAGGAGCGGCGATTTGGGAGTCGTCTCCGAATTTCTGTCCATTGTTAAGAAAGAAGAAGAAGAAAGAACGCTCAAGAGAAGATATATAAATTGAGTTATGCGCCTTTACTACTTGTAATTGTTATTTATTTATCCAGTTAAACACGTGGCGGCCATCAACGCCGTTGCGTGTATTTGTGGGTCAGATTCGCTGGGTCCTACATACTACGTCACCACTACCAGCGTTTTAAGTTATCCTTTCAACAATTTTTAATTTTTAATTTTTTTTATTTTAGACTTTAGTTAAAATTTGAAAAAAAAAAAATTGGCGGTGTTTCATCTACGGTGGGAGTGTTTTTATCCCCCATCAGTAGGGGCAAATTAAAGACCGTTAGATCAAAATCGTAGAAATAGACAAAAATAGAACTTCCCATACGTGATTTTTTTCATATTTATTCCCAAAAAAAATAAAAAAACAAAGAAAAAGGAACTGCCATTGTTGTTGGTCAGCCAACCAGTGGAGCTCCACAGCTCGACGCTCGCTGCCAATAGCTCGGTCAACGCACGCTGTCGTCCGATGGGTTGGAATTTTTTTCAGCTTGGCGTTTCGAACAACCGCAAGGGACAACATAGCGACGGACTTGTCCTGGGAGCCGCGGGCGAAGATGCAGCCGTTGGTGGGATTTGGTTGGAGAGCTTGGCGGGATGGAATCAGGAGGGAGTTACGGAAGAGAGAAGGGAGATCGGCAATGACGAACTTGCTCACGAGAATCGGCGACATCGAAGGCGATTTGGTGAAGCAAGCCTTGGCGGCGTTGATTCGGCCTGCAGGTAGGAATCCTTCGATTACTCCAAGAATTTCGAAGACAAATGGAAAAACCCTTTGGTTGGGTCCATCATTTGCCCATTTAATTTAAAAAAGTTCTTAATAAATTACACGATTTAAGATTGAGATAAAAAAAAAAGAAGAGAATTTTTCAATTTTGTCTGGGATTTTGTTTTGGTTATTCTTATTAATCAATGTTCATGCACTTGAGAATCAAAATAGACTGTAAAAATAGCATAGAGATTAATAGTCTGTGTTATGTGAGTTTAATGTCGTGCAAAGTCGAGTGTTTCTAAGAAAGAGATTTTGGGGCTCAAAAAATGTGAATATTTTTGGTAGGGGAGTGTGTGTTTGAGATGCGAAGGCAACAACAAATTCCGACCGCTGGTGGTGGTCAATTTCGACGGTGAATGGCGGCATCATAGCTTTCCAACTAAATTTGGCTTTTGAGATCTGATGGCGCGACATAAAAGTCGATTATCGATGGGCACTCATGCCTGTCTTCATCGAATTTGTTGAAGCATACCTCGTTGTCGTTATCGAGCTTCTCCGGCGGAGGAAGAGGAGATCAAAATCACGTGTGGTTTTAGTTTAAAAAAAAATTTTGGGTTTTGAAGAAAATAAAAAGATGTGATGTGCTTCACTCTTTTATTATTATTATTATTGTTGTTGTTGTTGTTTTTTCTTCTAAAATAATAAGTATAGAGTCACATGTGGCAGGGTGTATCAAAATTTTTTATTATTGATTCGAAGCTAAGGTTTGCGTGCTAATTATACACCATCGACGGGGGATAAAAAGGCCCCCACCATAGCCGGTCTCTAAAATATATACGTATATAATATTTGTGTTGTGTGTGTAAATTTGTCAAAACTTTGACAAATTTATTTATTTTTTTAGGGTCAATAAAAATTTGTATTGGTTTAATTGTTTAAAATAAGAGAAGGTTTACGATGGAGTGAGCTTTGTTCTCCTTTGATGGAGAATGATCTAAGTAAATATTAAACCACAGTGAAGGTTTACCTCATCCCTCCTACACCATATTATAAACAAAAGATATAATATATATATATATATATATATTGTAACGTCCTCATATGAAGGTTAACAGTTTTTAATGAATTAAAATAAAAATCAAAAATAAAAGTAAAACTTCAAAAATAAAATTGTCCGGGGCTTAAATGAAAACTCTTAAATCAAAAATATAAATATAAATGACAATTAAACCACAGTTTAATATAGCACTTTAAATTTAATAATATAAAAACTATTGTCATCATCATTTTAACCTTCAACATATCTTAATACAGTCACAGAAAGTAACAATCAATGCTTACATTATCATGAAGAATATTTTTAACAATTGAAGCAATCCCAATGTAATATAGTTACATAGCTTCCTCAACTATTTTCCTCGTAACCGCCTCACACTTAGTGAGTCTTGAAAAGATGAAAATATAAGGAAATGAACGTCAACATGCTCAGTAGGAAAAACCATTACTCACCTTAAGGTTTTATTCTTTATCACATTAAACCTACATGCTTAGTTTTCATCATTATCCAAATTATGAGATTTATTATTATCATATTGTGGATACCATAGTTAATTATTACCAAGTTTCATACATATATATATATATATATATATAATTGTTACAATTCATCATTATTCCTAGGTATCCACATTTAATAGAATATCACTCAACTCATCGAAACCCAAGTGGGCGCGCCTGACCACCCTCCAAACTTTCCAAGGGTGTTCCGGTGAGGAGATATCAAATCCCAGATTCTCACCAAGTCGATTCCTGTACAGTATGTTCTGGGACTTTCGACCCAAGGGAGCGTCATCACCTTCCCAATTTTACCTTTTAGGGTATTTGTGCCCAAGGATGAAACCGTCGCCCTATTCACATCTCACAATTTCTCTATAATCAACCTTTGTTTATAAAGTTAGTTTATCCTAACCATGCTTTTCAATTTACAACATGTGTCAAATCATTCTGTTCCTCGCTGTACAATACAAGATGAGTTCCACATCATCAAGTTATAGTTATAACCATATATATTCAAAAATATCATATACATATCTTGTAACATAAAACAACCAAATTTTAATTTACCAAAACCTCATAAAAGATGAGTAATAGAATCCCTACCTCTTAGTGAATACCATGCTAATATCTTCTAGCTCACGATATCAAACTCATCACGTAAGCTCCAAATACTTTGTTATCTTACGACGTATAAAATTACCATATTTTAACTCAATTTCTAATCCATAGTCACATCGATTACCATCTATTCTACTGTTCTTATTAGTGTGCTATAATCATTTATATGAAATCTTTGAAATATTTTGTAACACAAAACGGTGAAAATATGTGAATTTGGATTGTTCGATCAGCCTGCCGATTAAGTTCAACTTGCCGATTGGCAGAGTCCAGCCTGCTAATTGAGGCAAAATCTAGAAAAATTCAGTTTTCTGTTTTTAAAGATTTTAAGCTTCAAAGCTCAATCCGACTTGTTTTAACAAATCCTAGAACATGAAAAATACATAGAAACCATAGATTATCATACCAATAAAACATGTAAATCTCTGTCCCCAAACTTTTATGCATGAACATATTTAAAATTCTCAAACTTTGATTTTTACAACACTTTACAAAAACGTGATCTAAATAGGAAATTGTTCAAACTCAAAACAAACATAATTCAATTTGCATACACACAAAAGCACAAGCCCAGATCACGAAATGAAGAACAATTATATAATCTAAACATAGTAATTTAGAATAAAGGGAAGGTAGAGAAGAATTTAGGTTTTTGGTTACAAACTCAACCTTGTTTCCTTGAGAAATTGTTATTAGGCTTGACTTTTTGCTTGAAAAAAGAGATCCTGAGTTGAGATGAAACTGTTTAATCAAATTGAGAAAGTGAAGGAAATAGACGAAATAGAAAGGGGGAGAGATAGGGTAAGTGGTGTGAAATGTGAAGAAAAATGAGTTGTTTGATATGTTTTAGGAGTCGGTGGCTTTGGACATGTGAGTGAATAGTCTTATTGGGAGACTTAGAAAAAAAAAAGAAAAGAAAAGGGATAAGGCCTTTGTGGGGAACCAAGGCATGTGACTTGTTTGATAAGTCTTATCTTTTATTTATTTATTTATTATTTTTTTAACCATTACACATGAAGGACAATAAAGGATGGTCTACCATGACGTTTTGGTAAATATACTAAATAGGTATAGAAAATTTTCAAAAATTCTAAAAATAAGTAGAAATAAATATTGTGAAATAGATTTTAAATGAAACAAATTTTTGATTAACACACTAAAAATTAATGTAATTACCTTAATACCCGTTAGGAAAATAACGGGTGTCACAGTTTTACCCTCCTTAAAGAAATTTCGTCCCTAAAATTTTAAATCTAACTATACTAATAGAAATCACAATTCCATAATGATTCCATTTTCAACTCTGCACCCTCTGTGTTATTTTATTCCCAAATATGGGTCACCATGTTTCTATTCATTGGCTTGGAAAATCAATTATACTTTAAATATCAAATCCCTCAACAAGAGTATTCCTAACAGGTTTTAACTCATAACACCGTATAATGCTCTCTAAATTTGATCAGAGAAACACACATATTGATTATACATTCTTCTAGTTCTTCATTGTCCATGGACTGTAATTTGCAATTACACTAAAAAGATTGTTTTATAAATTCTACATACTTTATTTTTGGGTTCCTTTTCCTTTCTAAGTAAGGAAAAGTCAAGGATAGTTGATTTCATATTTCAACTAATAAACTAAAACATAATCATGAAACATATAACACAAACACTTTTATTCAAAACCATACATTAAACTTATTCATAGAGATATTAGACGGAATCTCATAGTTGTAGATAAACCTGACAGATTCTTCATTAAACAGCAATCCTCATAACACAAACATTCAACCTAGATAATATACTCATATTGCCTATGAAATATCCCCACAACTGACTTTGGTACTTCCACATAACATTTACAGAATGCTACACATTACAAACATGATACGGATACGTTTCGAGAGTACAAGGCACTTTGTATATCCATCTATCCATATCATGCATGCTTAGAGAATATAAAAGCATCGATAAACAAAAGATCAGACCTTAAGTATGATGCGTTTCGAAAGCATCAAGTACTCTGTATTCAGTTATCCTAGCATTAGGCGTCATGAATCTAAAAGTTTTAACAACGGCATACCACAAGAAATACAAAATGTAAGGTAAATGATTATTTGTGACACTCAAAATACGGACACATGCCTACATGCCATGGATAAAACCAAAAGATTACAAACTGATATTCAAATCAAGTGGTTGCTTTTGGCTTTCCTTCTCCCATTTAAGCTTGGACGTTGCAATGTCGGACTCCAGATGGATAATTTGCATCTTATCTAACAATTCCTCAACGATTGAAGCAATAACAAAGATTTGTCTCCCCGATTCCACAATTAAGTCTTCCTCCACAATGTAATCTAAAAATTTTAAAAGACTATCATAAAAACCATTTACATTTAAAAGTCCCAAGGGTTTGGAATGAAAACCTAATAAATGCCTACTAGCAACCACGGATATTTCCTTAAGGGTACCTAGACCACCAAGTAATGCTATAAAAACATCAAAATTATCAATCATGACTTTATGATGTTCAAAGGTATCCAAAACTCTTTTCTCCTTACCTATTGTTTTTCCACAAAGGCTCACTTCAGCTAGGAGTCGAGGCATAATCCCCAAGACTTCAACACTGCCAGACTTAGCTGCTGTTGCCACATTTCCCATCAATCTTAAACTACCACCCTTGTAAGTCAGGTTAATTTTCCTGCATGTTAAGGCTTGTCCTAAGTGTCTTGCGGCTTCTAGATAAACTTTATCTTTTCTAGGGCTGGAACCATAAAAGGCGCAAACATTCTTTATTTTCTTGGTAGACTAGGAGATAGACATATTTAGTTTATATAAGTGATTGCTTTATGTCTGCTCCATTTAAACTCGGGTTTCTATTTTAGGTTTTAAGGATAGAGAATACGTAAAAGGACTAAAAAAACATACGAGTAGGTAATGAAAAGGTAATCCAAAGATTTAAACAAAATCTTATATAGATAAGAAAATAAGAAAAAGTGATTGACAGTTTATAAAAAATCTAATTTACTTTTTGAAAAAGATTAGACTCTAATTATATAACTTTTGATAATTGAGAATAATTTAACGAAAGACACTCTTGATACAGCTATAGACCTTTTGACAAATGCATACCAAATCTAGAAAATCCTTATAAATGACAAATACTATAGAACTTTTAAAATTTTGACACACAAATCTTGAAACATCTGGATAAGTTTTCAAAATTCAAACATGTTACAGTACTGCATGTGACGTGTCTGATAAGATAATATATTTTATTGTATATATTTAAGAAAACCATAAATTAAATGAGATACTAACACTTACTGTGTCAATCTAATAATCACAATTATTTCAAACACAAAGACAACTATTCGAGTAAAAGAAAAACACAAACTATTGAACATCAACTAAAACCGTTTCAAATAAGCAAAGACTAAACAACCTTTATAGAGCGATGACTTATTCCCCGTCCAATTTTCTTATGGCTTGGCAAATAGGATCTAGAAATACCATATTCTTGAGGCTTTGTCTTTCCGTATGGAATTTAGGCCAGAGTTTAAAAATAGCTCCTTGAACATATCCACTAGGGTGATCATGAAGAGGAGGATGGATGCTATCCAAGTTCTCCTTCAAAAGTCCATCCCTGCAAAACCTTATTTTATCCTCTCTATTCATAGACATATAACTAGGTGAGTACATTTACCGTTACAATTTTGTTTTCTACATTTATTACACGTTACCGCGATAACACGAGCTCTTCTTTTCATTGCACTACGACTAGTACCCATTCCTAGTAAACTGACATCTTGACTGAAGTCGTTCAGACGGACCTTCCCCTCTATCAACATTCTCACATCATAAGGAATGCCAAAACGCATAAGAATCCACAACCGAGTGATCCTAGCCTTGTATTTCTTTCTAAGAATCTTTTGGGAGAGTGATGGGAAATACTTTCTCAAGTGTTGGTACTTTGAGTTTACGATGAGCTGAAAAGGAGCAAATAGAAAGGAAAAATTGAGACATTAAATTGCAGAATCCTAGAATTCCTTTTTCTTTTAGAGAGAAAGAAGAATATTTGCGATTTAGAGAGAGAATAACAAATTAAGAGAGAGAGTGTGAGCTCAGAGAAATAAGCTTCCATGCATAGTAGACGTATATGTAAACAATGATTAAACCACGATAGATGAGATGTATAAAGGCCACGTGGGAGAGACAGTGTGAGTCAAACTGATTCAGGATTTGGACTGGGCTCAAATGTTCGAAGTTGAAATGGGTTAGGTTGTTTTAGGCCTTGACACATTTAGAACAAGTTAAATAACAAACATAAAATTGAAAACTAATTTGCACAGATCTTAAGCCCATCTCAAAGTTCACTAAAAAAAAAAAAAAAACTATAAACAACAAGTCTAATTTCACAACAATAAGGGATCTTTCTGAATGGTATTCAAAGCATTCTATAACAACATAATTCTCTAGTAACTCAAATAATTTGTTTTAATCAAAGCCTTATTGAACAATACATACACTCATATGTTATCCTTAATACTTAACATCTATCAATGAATTCATCATCATTACTACCAAGGGTTTAGAATGTGACCAAATTCACATCTTCCAACATAGACCACGTTAAAGAGCAAGGACCATTAATGTTGTTACTTAAGGACATCTACTATCCTTACAATCCCATTTATACAATCTTTAATTTTCTCATATAACAAAACCTCAAGTGACCAAGAGATTCACATCTGAGCATTTAAAGATTAAACCCTTCAATATAAAGATCCAAAATCATCACTGGTGCCCTAAATATTATAATTTACCTAAGGAAATTCCTATTGGTTATTTTCACATTGCATCTATTCATATAGATTCATTGATACACTTAAATACAATGTACACAACAAAATATTTCAACCTTGAAATTCATGCATTCTTGCCTTTATACAATCTCAACAGACCAAAAATCTAACATTTATCTCACTCAAGATTCAATACCATAGATTCCTAACTTATCTCATATTTCTCAAGTAAATAAAACTTTCAAGAAAAGTTATTGACACTTATGTACTCCATCGAATCCACACATAATCATTACTTAGGTTTGAATCACTTACGAAGAATTTGGCACATCTATGCCAAACTTTGAAATCAACAAACAAAGCCTTATATTTCTTATTGTTTTTCATGAGGAAAAGGATCTTAAATCCTCGTATCTACATAAATTTCTCATCATTCTATACGAATTAGATATGCTTATAGATCCTAATATTATACATATCTCTCATAAGCATTCTACTTATAAACAGATCCCATAGAATTATCATTCCCTCATAACTATCAATACTTTCCTTCTGCATAATTGTCGTACTCATATAACCGTTAATATTTTCATTCTAGTGTCTTTCCATTTTACATCCTTCTGGACTACATAAATCAACTTGAAGGTTCATTTCGATGATGACAATGAAAATTTAACTTCAAAACTATTTCAAAAACAAATTTTTAAAGTGGTGCTACACTCCCTAGGTTAATCGAACCTAGGCTCTGATACCAAAAATTCTGTAACGCCCCTATATGGGGGTTAACAGTTTTTAATGAATTAAAATAAAAATAAAAAATAAAAGTAAAACTTCAAAAATAACATTGCCAGGACTTAAATGAAAACTCTCAAATCAAAAATTAAAATGTAAATGACAATTAAACCATAGTTTAATGTAGCACTTTAAAATTAATAATATAAAAACTGTCATCATCATCATTTCAATCTTCAACATATCTTAATACAGTCATAGAAGTAACAATCAATGCTTACATTATCATGAAGAACATTCTTAACAATTCAATAGCAATCCCAATGTAATATAGCTACATAGCTTTCTCAACTATTTTTCTCGTAGCCGTCTCACACTTAGTGAGACCTAAAAAGATGAAAATATAAGAGAATGAGCGTCAATATGCTCAGTAGGAAAAATCATTACTCACCTTAAGGTTTTATTCTTTATCACATTAAACTTGCATGGTTAGCTTTCATCATTATCCAAATTATGAGATTTATTATGATCATATTCCGTGGATACCATAGTTAATTATTACTAAGTTTCATACATATACATATATATATAATTGTTACAATTCATCATTATTCCTAAGTATTCACATTCAATAGAATATCACTCAACTCATCGAAACCCAAGTAGGTGCACCTGACCACCCTCCAAACTTTTCAAAGGTGTTCCGGTGAGGGGATATTAAATCCCGGATCCTCACCAAGTCGATTCCTGTACAGTGTATTTTGGGACTTTCGACCCAAGAGAGCGTCATCACCTCCCCATATTTTACCTTTTAGGGTATTTGTGCCCAAGGATGAAACCGTCGCTCTCTTTACGTCTCACAATTTCTCTATAATCAACCTTTGTTTATAAAGTTAGTTTTCCTAATCATGCTTTTCAATTTACAACATGTGTCAAATCATTCTGTTCCTCGTTGTACAATACAGGATGAGTTCCACATCATCAAGTTATAGTTATAACCTTATATATTCAATAATATCATATACATATCTTGTAACATAAACAACCAAATTTTAATTTACCAAAACCCCAAAAAAGATGAGTAATAGAATCCCTACCTCTTAGTGAATATCATGCTAATATCTTCCAGCTCACGATATCAAACTCACCATGTAAGCTCCAAGTACTTCGTTATCCTACAACGCATAAAATTACCATACTTTAACTCAATTTCTAATCCATAGTCACACCGATTACCATCTATTCTACTATTCTTATTAGTGTGCCATAATCATTTATATGAAATCTTTGAAACATTTTGTAACACAAAACGGTGAAAAATATATGAATTTGGATTGTCTGATCAGCCTGCCGATTAAGCTCGACCTGCTGATTGGCAGAGTCCAGCCTGCTAATTGAGGCAAAATCTAAAAAAATCCAGTTTTCTGTTTTTAAAGATTTTGAGCTTCAAAGCTCAATCTGACTTGTTTTAACAAATCCTAGAACATGAAAAAACATAGAAACCATAGATGATCATACCAATAAAACATGTAAATCTCTTTCCCTAAACTTTTATGCATAAAACATATTTAAAATTCTCAAACATTGATTTTTACAACACTTTATAAAAACATGATCTAAATAGGAAATTATTCAAACTCAAAACAAACACAATTCAATTTGCATACACATAAAAGCACAAGTCCAGATCACGAAATAAAAAACAATTATATAATCTAAACATAGTAATTTAGAATAAAGGGAAGGTAGAGAAGAATTTAGGTTTTTGGTTACAAACTCTATCTTGTTTTCTTGAGAAATTGTTATTAGGCTTTACTTTTTGCTTGAAGAAAGAAATCCTGAGTTGAGATGGAACTTTTTGATCAAATTGAGAAAGTGAAGAAAACAGACAAAATAGAAAGGGGGAGAGAAATGGTAAGTGGTGTGAAATGTGAAGAAAAATGAGTTGTTTGATATGTTTTAGGAGTTGGTGGCTTTGAACATGTGAGTGAATAGTCTTATTGGAAGACTCAGAAAAAGAAAGAAAAGAAAAGGGATAAGGCCTTTGTGGGGAACCAAGGCATGTGACTTGTTTGATAAGTCTTATCTTTTATTTATTTATTTATTATTTTTTTTAACCATTACACATGAAGGACAATAAAGGATGGTCTACCATAACGTTTTGGTAAATATACTAAATAAATATAGAAAATTTTCAAAAATTCTAAAAACAAGTATAAAAAAATATTGTGAAATAGATTTTAAATGAAATAAATTTTTGATTAACACACCAAAAATTAATGTAATTACCTTAATACCCGTTAAGAAAATAATGGGTGTCACATATATATATATATATATATATATTAAACCCTTTCTTAAAAAACTAACAAAAAAAGACCCCTTTCTTTAAAAAAAAATTCAACACCACTAAATTAATGTGAAATCCCCTAACAAAATTATCAAATCATAGCAAACTAATAATACAAACTAAATTACTATTCAAAGCAAACTAATTTCTCAATTCAAAAATCAAACCAATAATACAAATTTTTCACAAATAACACAACAAATTAATACACAAATCAATCTAAAAAACAATTAATTTGCAAAACACACTTAATTTCATAATACAATAAAAAGCCAGTACAAAACTTAGAGGATTGTGACAAATTATGAGGCCGAGGGTCGTGAACCACTACTTATAGATGGTGGTAGATTTAAAAAGAAGCGAGGGACGTGAGACGAAGACGACTATGGTGGGTGAGAAGCATTTGCATCTAGAAACCCATGGTTTGCTTTGTCCATGGTGGTGAGCTACAATGCCTGTCACGAGCAACATGCGGAGATGTGAAGGATGACGGATGTGATGGCGCTAGTGGGTGGCTGTGTGGAGGACCATGGTGAAGGTGAGCATAGTAGATGTTGAGGGCAAAGGGGAAGAAACCATGGTGTTGCCATACTCAGAGGAGGGTGCAAATCACGATTGAACTAGACTACATCCGACGACGACAATTTTCTAGGCTCTGGTGACAGTAGAATGTAGACAGGGAAAAAAGATAAGAGAATGAGATTTGAGTGAGAGAGATGAGTTAAGGGCTTAGAATTTGGTATTGAGTTATATATGGTAGGGCTTATTATAATCTCAATTCTCCTTTAAGCCTTTACACTATAGATCAAAATAATCTAAAAGTCCTAACAAATATTCTCTATCAATAAAGAATTTAGTTACCCTCACCATAACTTTTCCCCTAAAATATAGGTTTAATAGTAAGATATGTTTACTAACTCAATAAATATATACAAAGTCAATATAACGTGTGAGCGTGTGGGGGGAGAGAAAGAATAAAAAAAGAGTATCATTGAGTTTCATTGTTTTTTAATGATGAAATTGAATCATGTACTTTCATTAAAAAATGAATTATGTAATTAAGTTAATAATAACTAAACTTTTTTGTTTGCTATTTGTAATGAATATTGTGATTTAAATAAATAGGTTAAAACTCAAATGGACTGTGTGAATATAGCCATCCTCTATATATATTCTCATATATATGTATGTATATATATATATATATATATATGAATATCCTTGTTATTTCTCAATCATCCTTCATCTCACACAATCTCTTACGGAGTATTTATACATTGATTTCTTTAGGATAATCATTTGTAAATTGATTAAGGACCATTTTTTCGAGAAATATTTAAAAATAAAACAAAATTGTCAAATAATAAAAGTTTAAGAATGCAAGTACTAGAAAAATCTCTTTCCCAACTGCCATTAACGTAATTTTTTTAAATTGTTTTTTTTTTCTTTTATAAGGTGTTTGGCAATGTCTATTTTAACCAAAACTTTTAGCTACTATAGTGTAAAGCTCTTATGTGTTATAGTATCTAAAAAAAAGTGAGCTATATTATAAAGCTGTCACATGCTACAGAGTTTTTAACCAAAATAAATTCAAAGCATACTTTTCAAACACCTTATTAATCTTCTCTTACATTTGGTTAATGGCAAATGGCAATAATTTAGCGATAAAAAATAATACCTCTTTTATTTGATAAAAAATGAAAATTAAAAGCATGCTACTAATATGAAACAAATTAAGTCATAAGCTAGTATAATTTTTAAACTATATAAATTGACCATAATATTTTTTTTGTTTAGAAAGAGTATGACATTGAATATTCATATGTTTTGAATGGGTAGTTATATTCCAGTTTAACAAAATACATACACCAATATAGATAAAAGTGAACAAATTACACAACCTAATCTCGATCCCAAATTGGCTCCACTAGTAAATTCTAGTGAAACATTCAAGGGGATTAAACATTCACCAATAAGGCGTACTAACAATAGAGCATCATGGCTCGTTCAACAAATTTGCTATAATCAATCGAGACAATAAGGCCTGTATTATAATAGTCACCTACAGCAGCACCATAGAGGACAAGTTTAAGTGGCCTGGATTTATGATAAAACCAAAGAGTGGAAAGGCCACTCTTGTTATTACAAACTAGGAGAACAACTACAAAACCAAAACCATAAGTCAAAGGCAAAACTGTCTTTACATTACAACACAAAATCAGAATATGAGCATAGCAAAAGTCCTTGGAATTGATTCGGACACCGTAACGAGGAGCCAGGAGATTCTACAATGAATAGTGCTAGAGAGACAAGAAGAAATGTGAGCCTTCGCCAACATGTG
Source organism: Artocarpus hirsutus (assembly GCA_946598075.1). Classification (NCBI taxonomy): domain Eukaryota; kingdom Viridiplantae; phylum Streptophyta; class Magnoliopsida; order Rosales; family Moraceae; genus Artocarpus; species Artocarpus hirsutus. The sequence continues at coordinate 23,240 of CAMOHE010053970.1, forward strand.
TGTTGGAAAAATAGTATGTAGTGAAAATTTTAAAATTTTAATCAGAGTATTTTCTAAAACACAAGTTTGACACATTATATATATAATTAACTAGATCTTACTAACCTTTAAATGCTAAAGAACTCCTACAATTTGTGAAGAGAAAGGCATTTCAAAATAGCCTCAAATAACTAATTTTCTTTGCCATTCTCTATCCACAATCGGAGTGCTTGTGGGCGCATGATGTATAGCTTTTTTCTGGTAACTTTCCTTTCCAACCAATTGAGAAACCCAGAACTAAGGTTCATGTTTGTGAACGATAGCTCTTCAAAGAGTTTCAGAGACTCATGGACTAGAGTGCTCACTCTTAACCTCAACTAATCTGAATAACATAGAAATCTCACTCTCCATTTATAGATTTCATCTCCATGTTGGTCCTTATTAGATAAGGCTTCAAAAATTTGAATATAGATCAATATTTGATAAAAATGCTTGAAAATGCATAATCAGATTATCGTTTGGTCAGTAGGCCAAACTAAAAGATCGACTTATCGAACCAACTATAAATGATGTCGCGAATCTTTATTTTCCACCTAAGATTCTTAAAATAGAACTTCAGTTTAAGTCAAACAGAAGTTATCTGATTAAAATAGTCATATCTAGATAATCTCTAGGAAAATAAATATTCCTGATAATTAAATAATTTCATCTTGAATTAATTTGCACAAAATTAATTCAACTAATAAACAGACATGAATTATTTGATCTTATCGAATTTCAGCCAATCTAATAATTTAACATAAGTCACCAATTTATTAGAAAAGCATAGCAAAAGAGACCTGATGGACTTTTATAGTTTAAGCTCCTGATAATTATAAAACCTAATATCCCAGACATACGTTTCATAATTATCCACTCTAACACTACTCCACTAAAAGCTTAGAGCTACACTCTCAAACTATATAAAATTATAAAGCCTAAATAGCTAACTATCCATGACATATGATAATGTATCGTATCCCTATAGGATATCCATAATCGGCTTAAGGATAAATTCTATCTTGCCTTCTCAATTATTTTTCTTTTATGTTCCATTATCTTACCTATTAGAAAAATTATACGCAGCAGAATTTTAAAATTTGTTTATATTAGAGTATTATCCAAAACACAAGTTTGACACACTATATATATAAATTAGCTAGATCTTACTAACCTTCTATATGCCAAAAAGCTACCGTAATCAGTGAAGAGAAGTAATGTTCTAGAAAGACCTCAACAAATTGGCCTTCTCTTCTATTCTCTATTCGCGATTAGAGTGAGTATAGGCTTACATCGTTCGGCTTTTCTCAGGTGGCTCTCCTTCTAGCCAATTGAGAAATGCCCAAAGCTATAATTCGTGATGTGTGAATGATAGCTCTCTAGGGAGTTTCAGAGTCTCACTGACAGAGTCTCACTCTAGATTTCTCAACTGATCTAAATAATAAAGAGACTCACTCCCCTTTTATAGAGGTTGGGCCTAGGAGTTAGTCATTATGAGATAAGGCCTCAAAAATTTGAATCAGAATGAATATTTGATGAAACATGTGTGAAAATGCATGATCCTTTTATTGCCTGGTTGGCAGGTTGAATTAGCAAATCGGCTTGCCGAACCTCTTCAATTGACAGGCCAAACTTAAAGATCAGCCTGTCGAACCTCCAATAAAAGATCCCTACGAATCTTTATTTCCCATTCGAGATTCTTGAGATAGAGTTTTAGTTTTAATTTAAATAACCTATAGAAAAGTTATTTGATTAAAACAGTCATATCTAGATAATCTTTAGGAAAATAAATATTCTTGATAATTTAACAAGTTTATCTTTAATTAATTCAAAATTAATCTAACCGATAAACAGACATGAATTATCTGATCCCGATAATTCAATAAGTTTATCTTAAATTAATTTTATCACAAAATTAATTCAACCGATAAACAAACATGAATTATCTGATTTTACCAAATTTCTACTAATTTGATAAATCTAACAAAAGTCACAAATTATTAGAAAAGCACGCCATATAGTTATAGGATTTTTATGAGCTAGCAAAGGGGACCTGATGGACCTATATAGTTTAAGCTTCCGAAAATTATGAAACTCAATATCCCAGATATACATTTCATAATTATTAACTTAAACACTACTCCATTAAAAGCTTGGAGCTATACTCTCGAACTATATAGAATTACAAAACCCGAATAACTAAGTCTCCATGACATATCATAGTGTATCATATCCCTATAGGATTATCCATAATCGACTTAAGGACAAGTTCTGTCTTACCTTCCTGATTATTTTTCTCTTACATTCCATTTTCTCACCATCGAAAAACTTACCATCCAAAGATAGTATACCATTCGGTTATACTTATGTATCTAAATGGTTGAGCACTCCAGTTTTTTAATTATAGAATAATGCATATAAGAGGATATCACTACTCCTAAAGAGGAGCTATGGATTCCATATCTATGAATAACGAGTCTACGCTATCAAGAGTCATGCCTCCAACATACCAACATACGTACCACTATAAAATGTGGATGTCACCCTTTGGTACATCAAAAGACAAAAGTCAACACAAACGGGCCCATTATTCATCTCAAGATTAAAATACAATGCAAATAATTATCTAAAGTGAATCGATTTGTCGAGACAGAATTATTAATCCACATCAATTCACTTTATGTCCTGATCTAACACATCGCCACCTATGACAATGTGCCAATGTTTTTATTCGCGGAGTCCACCTTCGATGGTCAAGACAAACCATCTTCCATTAGGGATATAGACAACATAACAATCTTTTCATGAATATAGTGCCCAACTTTATTCCCTCGATTGCAGATCTTATGATTTTGATCATTACCTTAAGAATCATGTCTTCTGCATAATCTGTCTATCATATGCCCAATTCTTAAAGGTTTAGAATGACAGTCTTAGACTTTTGTTTGCTTAACATACATTCAATCAATATGAACGTAAATAGAACAAGATTTGATATATAAATAATAAATAAATTTTTTATTGATAAAAATGTCTCTAAAAACATTTTACATTTTTACTCCTTAAGGCATACAGGTCTAACATCACCATTGGAAAACTTACCATCCAAAGACAGTATGCTATTTGGTTACACTTATGTATCCAAATAGTTGAGCGCTCCAGTCTTTGAATTACAGGATAATATATATAAGAGGATATCATTAGCTCCTAAAGATGAGCTATGGATTCCGTATCTATGAATAACAAGTCTACGCTCTCAAGTGTCATACCTCCAACGTACCGATATGCATAAAATAAAAAATATGGAGCCACCCTTTGGTACATCAAAAGACATAAGTCAAGACAACAAGCCTATTATTCATCTCAAGATTAAGATATAACCCAAATGATTGTCTAAAGTGAATTGATTTGCTGAGATAGAATTATCAATCCAAATCAAGTACATTTTATGCCCCGATCTAATACATCGTCACAAATGACAATGCATTAATGTTCCTATTCACAGAGTCCACCTCTGATGGCCAAGACAAATCATCTCCCATTAGTAATATAGACAACATAACAATCTTCACTTGAATAGAGTGCCAAACTTTATTTCCTCGATTGCTGATCTTGTGATTTAAACTGTCACCTTTAGAATTATGTCTTCCGTATAATCTGTCCATCATATGCCTAATTCTAAAGGCTTAGATCGACAGTCTTAAACTTTTACTTACTTTTCATACATTCAACGAATATGATCGTAAAGAGGACAACATTTGGTATATGAATAATAAATAAATTTTTTATTGATAAAAGTATCTCCAAAAACATATTATATTTTTACTCCATTTGGTATACATGTTTAACAATGTGACAATCACGCGCCGCTACTGCTTGACGCTGAGCTGGCCATTGAGGCCACATGGAGGAATGTATCTCCGAGGAGAGCAAGACCCCCAAGTCATAGGAGCACCTAGAAATCTTTGCTCGATGGAGAACATTCAAGGGGATTAAACTTCCGTCAATGAAGCGTACTAACAATAGAGCACCTTAGCTCATTCAATAAATCTGCTTCGATCAATGGAGAACTCTGATCAATAGAGATTATAAAAACTCGTACTATAACGGTCACCTACAATAGCACCATAGAGGACAAGATCAATTGTGCTGGACTTAAGACAAAACCAGAGAATGGAAAGGCCATGCCTGTTATTACAAACTAGGAAAACAGTCACAAAACCAAAACCACAAGTCTAAGGCAATACTGCCTTTACATCACAATTCAAAACCAAAATACGAGCATAGTAAAGGTTGTTGGAGTCGATTCGGCCACCATGAATGGGGACCCGGAGATTGTTACAACAAACAGAGCTAGAGAGATGAGAAAAAAGGCAAGCCTTCTCCACTGCCTGACACTGAGCTAGCCACAGAGACCACACAAAGGAACGCCTTTCCGAGGAGAGCAAGACCCCCAAGTCATTGGAGCACCTAGAAACTTTTTTCCGATGGAGAACATTCAAAGGGATTAAACTTTTGCTAATAATGTACACTAACAATGGAGCACCTTGGCTCGTTCAATAAATCCGCTACGATCAATGGAGATCTTCGATCGATTAAGACTATAAGACCCGTATTATAACTGTCACCTACAGCAGCACCATAGAGGACAAGCTCAAGTGGGTTAGACTTAAGAAGAAGGGAGAGGCCACTCTTGTAATTACAAACTACAAAAACAATTACAAAACCAAAACGATAAGTCATAAGCAAAACTGGTTTTATATTGCAATACAAATCCAGAATATGAGCATAGCAAAAGTTGTTGGAGTCGATTTGGCCACCGTGAATGGGAAGCCTGGAGACTGCTGCAACAAATAGAGCCAAAGAGACAAGAAAAAAGGGGAGCCTTTGCCGGCGCATGACAATCACGCGCTGTTGCCACTTGATGCCAAGCCTGCCATGGAGACCCCATGGAGGAATGTCTCTCCGAGTAAAGCAAGACCCAAGTCGTCGGAGCACCTCGAGGCCCCCCCCCCCCCGGCAAAGAACTTCGTCGAACACCCTCTTCCATGGGGCTTTGACCCCCCCTAATATCTCTAGCAACCTAGAGCTCAAGGCCACCAACATTATTGCAGTCCACATTAGCCCTTCCCTTACCTTGCCCTTGTTGCACGCAAAGGACGCCCGCTGTGCTGGCCTCCCATCCCCGACACCCAATGCCCACGAGCCAAACTCCTTCGAAACCACTTTTCCAGCATTATCTTGGTACCAAAACTCCGGGCCGAAAGTCTGAAAGTTAGCCCAGAGGTGACGCCGAACTTTGGCCATACACGGACTTGGCGGTGCACGAAGAAAACCAAGCAGAGCAAACCCTAGCAGACCTAAACCAAGGAGAGCAAGCCATTTTCATTAATCTCTTCACAATTCATTATGACGTTATATATTTGTGGTGACTTTTTTTATAATATAATCCAGACTCATTGGCAGAACTTTCTTTAATGAGTATAACATCATTTGTTGATCCAAAAAAAAAAAACCCTAATTCGAAAGGGAAAAAAAATTGTGCGAGTCAAACCGAGGCAGAAACAATTGGTTATTTGGTTAGCCTTCACTTTCATGTTGACATGAGCCGATAAGGTCGACAATAGAAAAGATGAACAATAAATATTTATATTTCTTAGAAAGCAATACTAAAGTAATTTAGGCAATTATGGTTTTACCCACTTTCCTCATTCTGTTTTCTTTAAGTAAGGACCAATTAGTCGTTTACTTGTCAACACTAATCTTTCAATCTAATAATTACCGAACACAATGACGGAGATAACAAAGGAAAAACTCACGGAAGTGCGGGACTCATCTTTGAGCTGTCTTGTCGGGATATCTGTGAGTGACTCATGTGAGGAAGCTATTCTGTCCGGATGTCCCACGTGGGGCCTACACTCTTTTGAGTGATAGAATAACTGTTTGATTGTTTTATGTTTATTTTAAATTTAAATCACAGTTTAAATTATTTTATTATAATATTTTTTTTTATAAAATTTTAAATTTTTATTTAAATATTCTACTTAAATTTATAAATTAAACATTAATGTTGATGAGAAAAGTGCTACGGCTAAAAATAAAAGTATGGGACCAATCTATCGCTTTTGTCCTTGCCTTTCTTTTATCTGTCACTTCCTTATCCACCAAGCATCCTGGACAATATGTTCCATAAATTAATCCATGCCTCTTTTTAACCTTCTCATTTTTCTCAACCTACCAAATATGATAGCGCTGTTTCATGCTTTCACAAAAGAAATGGTCTGCGCAAAAATAATTCCATGGAAACAAGTAATCTTAGCTGCTATGAAGTCCTCTAAAATTTCAAATACGAAGAAAAAGACATTTACCAAAAGCCTCGTGTGCATGAAAGGACTTACAAAAGCATGTCCCACGCTGAGTCTGCAGGCATGGAATTAAACAGCCTGAACCCAACACACAAGTGATAACATCAAACTCTTTCATCTATTAAATTGCAGAAAAACAAAAAAAAAAAACAAAACAAAACAAAAAATTTAGGTCATATAGAATTTTCTTTGATGAGTTTTATTTAATTATTTGTTTTAATTTTTTTTTATAGTTTTACAATAATAAATAGATAAGTCAAAAATTTTACATCACAAAAAAATGTGCTACCAATATAATGTTTTCTTAATCAAAATGACAATAACTTAAAATAATCAATCAAGTTGTGTTATTCTAGCGATGTGGATTTTGGCCATGGGGTAGTAATATCCTCTCGTGCTTTTTCAATATCAAAGCTTAGCAGTTAAGAAACTCTTGGTCAAACCAGAAAATAATAAATAAATAAATAAAAATTAAGAAACTCTTGGAAGACGTAGCACAGACCCACCAACCATTTTTGTTTAGTAAATTAATATTACGAGTCTTTGGCTGTGACCAGTGCTGATCGCATCTGATTGGCATCACTGAATAGGTTGACTTTTAACAGGAGAATAAAAAAGAAAAAAAAAAACACAAACAAATTGAAACCAAGTTGCAACTTAAAAATTGCATATAAAATTTTGTAGCATATTTTTATTATACGCTTCTAATCATTGTATTTGTTTTATGCATAAAATGGAAATGTTAGTCAATATATTAGATGCCACTTCAATATTTAAAATACAATCTAATGAAGAGGGAAAAGCTGTGGTAGGGGTGAGTTTATTCTCCATTGATAAACGGCAAAATATAAGACTTCAGATAAAATTTATGGTCTAAAATGATTTTGTCTACAAAATTAAAGATGAAGACTACCAAGCTTGATAGTTGATTAAACTCATCTTTTCATTCCATAAATATGATGTTATCCTAAATTTCATAAAAAACTATTTTTTATTTAATTAAATCTTAGTCATACATCTGATTAACTTTAGATCTTGGCCCTTAATAGCTTCACTCTAACATCATATCACATTTCAAGGTTTTGAGCCCCAAATTTTTGAGAATAGCCTCCCAACCTCGTTTGTCTCTATTGCTCTCACTGCCTACCTAGCCTCCCACCAGAGATCCATAATGCCCCACCCTCGCTTGCACCTCGGACCTCTGTGTAGTCTCAAAGTCGTTGTTCTTTGTGTCGCTCGCTTGCCACTCGCCTCCACGCTCTTATTGACATTAAAAGCTTGGCTCCTAACACTTCTTTCTCGACGTTGTAGAAATCTCAGTGGTAGGTCACAACCATCACCTGCAGTAAATGGGAATACATCTCAGTGTCTCACGGATGGTGGTTCATGCAACCACCTACGAACACCAAGACCCACCCTCCTGCCAATGGTGCTCTTTTCATGGCGCTTCTCCTAGCATCTCTGTTTTTTAAACCAAGCAATTTCTTTTTTTTTTTTTCTCTTTTTCTTTTGTATTGTGGAAATTAATTGGGTTTTTGGAAATTAACCGTCTATTGTGAAGTTAATTTGTGTGTGTGTGTGTGTGTGTGTTTTTTTTTTTTTTGAAGTTGGGATAGGAGGATTCGAACTCTTCATTTTTTTGGTGGAGTCAAGTGTAATTATTAATTATGATGCTAGGTTATGCCTGCAACCATAAGTTAATTTGTGTTAGGGGTAAAGTTAATTGAGAAATTTATGTATAGGTTTGATTTTTAACTTATAAAATCAATTTGTGTTTTCATGTAAAATTTACATGATTAGTAAGTTTAGTTTTATGATTAAAGTAAAAATCATTGTAAAAAATAGTATTATCAAACCTCTTTATTGAAAAAATAACCTAAAAATTTTATATTTTCTAAGGAAAAAAAGTGCATAATGGTTGTTTAAAAAAGAAAGAGAGAGAGAGATTTGTGAAATACAGTAGATTTTCATTAATATTTTAAAGTATAAAGTGAGAAATTGAAATTAGATAAAATAGAATGGTTGTTTTTATAATTGTTTTATTGTACTTAGGCTAAAATTTGATGTAAAAAGGACTACTATCCTCTTGGTGCTCCATTTTTTACCATTGATTTAAATTTATGAACCACACACTACCTTTTGATTGCTCTCTACCGGTGGAGAATAAAACCATTTTCCACCATAGAGCTTCCACTAATCAACTTAATTGCAAAATTTACGCCTTACAAATGGGCGCATCTATAGTGTAGTGAGTTTTTATTCTCCATCGATGGGGAAGGATTACCAACGGTAAATATTGGATCTCAGTGAGGGTTTACATAGTCCTTCCCCCACCAAATTATTACTAATAATAATAATAATAATAATAATAATATATTTTAAACTCTTTCTCAAAAAAACAACAAACAACTCTTTTTAATAAAACCATTTCAACACTTCTAAATTAATTCAAAATCCCTTAAAAATAAAAAAATTAATCTAAATCAACCAATTACAAATAATACACCAGAATTTTTCAAACTAATCTAAATCAAATTAATTTCACAAATCAAAATCAAACCAGTTACACATTTTTACCACAAATAATACAATAGATTAATACATAAAACAATCTCAAAAACACAATTCATTTACAAAATATATTTAATTGCATAATACAAGAAAAACATTCCAAAACCAATTCAATTCACAAGTTTCACAAAATTTTCCCTAAAATAATAGGAAAAAACACAAATTAATTTCAAAATTAATAAAAAATCATAAGAAGAAACCCAAAATCTGGCTGCCGAGGCAGGGGTACCATCTTGAGGTTCGCAGGTGGGCTGTGAGACCCATCGTATGAGAGACGCATCGAGGTCAAACAGATAGCTAATTTGTCGTTGGAATCCATAAGGAGAAAATTATGAATCGCCATCATCAATGAGGCCACTGCTTGGTTCGCGCGCAACGTCATGGATGGAGGGGACTAAAGTTCTTGTTGACAAGGAGTAAAAGTAGGTAGAGCTTATTATACACTCAGTACTCATTTAAACCTTTTCACCATTAGAGCAAAGTCCAATAGTCTTAACAAAAATTCTCCACTATTGCCCTCTACCATAGTTTTTCTCAATTTTTATATGTTCAAATATTGCAACATATAATAAATTGCAAATATGGTCCAAAAGAATAAACAACTCCACTTAAATTTTTGTCTCATTTATTTTTTCAATAATCCTAAAAAATAAACTGATTTTGTAAAAATAAAATATACACGAAAAAAATATTTTGATTTGTGTTAAAGATATATATATTTTTGTCTTAATTACTTGAATCGTTCTACTAAACATAATTGCACCTTTTTTTTGAAAAGGCAAAAACACATTACGTAAACTATTCCCAAGACCCAAGCAAGCTCTAGGAGAAACTCATCAATCTCAACTATAAAATAATTAGTTGATATTTCCAATTAGGGATATTATCATTTTGGTACCTTGTCTTTTAGAGAAACATCACATAGTAGCTTGCTGTTTACAAAATATCAAAACAACACCCGATAGTTTTCAAAAATATCATTTCGGTATTGTGACACCTAAGAATTTTTAATGGATTAAAAATGCAATAATTAAAGGATTATGTTAAGCAAAATACGTATCATAAGGATTATTGTTTTAATATGATTTTTATGATAAATTCCATAAAAGTGAAAATCGAATTTCTAAGGCTAGAAAATCATGCCATAGTCTTATACAATAAATGAAGGATATGGAAACAAGCTAGAAACTTAATTGTTGCAAAATGTGTTGCAATAAATGTTAAGACAAAATATAGTTTAAGGAAAATTTTCTATAAAAATATAAAAAATTATAAAATATTAAAATAATATAGTATAAGAAATTACATTGATAAAGTTAAGCAGTATATAAATTATACTATGTACAAGATATTGATGAGTAAGGAATACTATGTAAGTTATCAAAGTATAGAAAAAGAGTATCGGTAGTATAGAAAAAAATACTATAAGTATAAAATTAGACTGTTAAAGGATGAAGTGGGATCCACCAATTACATATAGAAAGTGAAAAATTAGCCACCTCACCTCCCTAAGTGCATAGGTTTTTGATTCACAAAAGAAGCCAAATTGTTCTCCATCATTTCTTTTTCATGCAAAACATGAAAAAAAAAAAAAAGAAAGAAAAAAATTATGGGACCCTCCACAAAGTGCCACCCAAAAGGGTGGAATTTTCCACATCTCCCTTTGTGTGTGATGGGTTCTACCATGGCTTTTGAGCTAAATTTTACCACAAATGGCTTTAAGTGATGACTAGCTTAAGTGAGTAATCAAACTGGGGAAAAAAAATCTCATGTTGTATTCATACTTTTCATGCAAAAATTGAAGAACAAATTTTCTTTCTCTCACAATCAAAAACCGGCAACCCCTCTTGCATTTTCTAAAAAATTTTCATAAGAATACAACCTCCAATCAAGCTTTAGATCAAGTATAAGTGTTTTAGTTCAAGATTTGATACTTGTGGAGGTAAAAATCCTAACTTTCTCCTATGGGTTTAGTGATTTTCTTCAAGTTTTAGATCACCTTGATGGGGTTTTGTCATGGTTTTCGTGGAGAAGGCATAACAAGGTTTTGAGCTTAGCAAAGGAGGATAAAAAAGGTTAGAAACTTGGGGTACGTTCTGAACCTAATATTGATTTCGTTTATGTACAACAAGTGATGTTGTAATATTTTTGGACTATGGCATTGATCTCACATCTATTACGCACTCTAAAATAACCCCAAGTATAAGGTTGTCTCAAGTAATATTTACTCGGTGAATCCGAGGTCGAACCCATAAGGAAGGATTTATTCAGTTCTAGTACATATATTATATTAACTTTTTCTTATTATTTAAGCTGAAAAATTTGAGGATTAATATTTATTATTTACAAAATATATTTACAATATTTACACGTTTTTACAGCATTTTTCATACTTTGTTTTTTATAATTTAGAACTTTAATAACAAGAAATGTAGACAAAATTAAAATGGAACTTTAACAATGAGTGTAGATAATTTAAAATAACTTAAGCAAAGTAATGACAGCAATTCAAAGAAATAAAACAGCAATAATAACAGGGCTGACGTTTAAATGTTTCATTTTGACAATTATCTTAAATATATTTTAGTTTTTCTTTTTATTTATTAGTTGTTTAAGTATACACTATGCCATCCTATCTCAACAATAAATCAAGAGTTACTATGCATTTACTGTGCCATTTCATGTCTATAATGTAGCAAAAACACAACATAATAAATAGGCAGCATTTTAATGTAACTTAACTAAAATAACAACCAAGATAGTAAGTTAAGCATTTACCAAGCCATTCTCTGTCTACGAGTAATCAAGGTTCTTCCAAGCATTATCCGTGCCAGTCTATGTCATCGATAAATCAAAATCGTAATTTTGGCAGAGTTCTAGTTAAGAAAATATTGAAATCATAAGTTTTCTAAGAAAATATTTTGGCATTATAACTGCTTAGAAAACTAAGAAAAACCAAAAAATATTTAAGGTAATTTTGCCAGAATTCCCCCTTTCCCCTCAACTAAAAAGGAATTTAGAAAAACATATTTAATAAAATACAACTGATATTATTGAACATAATTTTTACAACATTAAATGGGAATATTTTACAAGAAACTAGAAAAAAAATAAAAATACAAATGAAAATATTAAAAACTATTTATGAAACAGTGCTCTACACTACAAAATGGGATGCTTTGTCGAGCATCAAAGGCTCGGTATTTATAGAGCCAAGAAATGAACTGTTTGCTACATTTTTCACTGTTCAAGTGTTGACAAATACGGATTAAATTGATATTTTTCTTCAATTTTTCAACGTAAGATTTGTTTGTAGAGAATCTAAAAATTCGTTTGTAATCTCCTGCTTCGCGGTGGCTGACAGCACGATCCAAAAGGCTGAAATCCTTGAATAAAATGGGCCCAGTGGGGCCAGGTGACCCATAAATGCAGACTGTCAGATCGGTCAAGGTCTACATATCCAACGAATGCAAATACAGCTACGATGTAAACAACCGCACAGAATCCAACACGGTCTGAACACTCCTCTGACGTGCGAGGACTTTTGTCGGTGTGTGCGATGCACTCTTGAATCATAGATTGACTCGTGGACTGCACTACTACAACTCGTTGACGTTATGCATGACGTGTTGATACGCATCCTCTTATTCGGACGGCTGAGATCAATTCAGTTGCTCATCCAATGGTTGAAAACTCGCCACATGTCCTCTAGTAGACAAAATCAATTTTTTAATTATTTTGATGCATTTGATGTCTGATTTTGTCCGTTTTGCACCATTTTGCTCCATTTTTCCTCCAGATTTTAAATCTAAAATTCACAAATACACTAAAATTAATTATTTTACAAACATAATAATTACAAAAATATTAAAAATATTTATTTTACATTAAAACACACAAAAATTATTACAAACTTTTAAAATTTTCAATCTTTTGCGGAATTTGACTAAAAATATAATAGAATATATTTACAAAGTTAAAACACACTATCAAACACATTAAGACTCAAAATAAATTCACACAATATTATTTTTATAGTTTTAATTATTTACAAACTAGACACACATTTAACACACCGAAACAACTCTAAAAATTACTAAAATTATCATTAAACATAAAAACACATTAAAAACACATTTTTAAACATATTTTCATACTAGGACACTAACATTTTTAAACATATTTTCATACTAGGACACTAAAACATTGTTTATCACTAAATTGCTATAATTAAGGAGTTTTATGAGAAATATTATTGCAAAATGATTGATTTTATTGTTAAGAAAAGTGCATTTTTTGAGTCTCATCACACCCCTCAACCAACTTATTGCTAGTCGCGAGCAATTAAAGCAATAAAACTTAAAACAGACAAAAGGTTTTTGATTTTTGAAAAACTGGTGATTCCTCACTGATTTTCCTCAAGATTTATTTCATATTCATGTCTCAAAGTGAAGATGTAAATATTAATTAAGTTATGATTTATTTCTAGAGTATGTCAAATATTTAAGATGAATTTTCCCGTGTGTGTGTGAATTTCTATTCCTAATCAATGCATATTAACAAGATAAATTTACATTAATATCACTTAATTTATTTAAATAAACTCTTATAAATTTGTTTTTCATCCTTCTCTCCACTAATGTAGAATAATACCTTGTTAAAGACCTTTAGGACTTTGTTCAACTTATAATGTAAGGCTTGGGTCAAAAGTAGGATGAAAGATATATTTGAGGCTCAGTTCACCCATAAGACACTTACAGAAATTTCAAAGCTTTAAACTGTACAATCTAATTCCCAAGGTTACAATCTCGAACTCGAAATGAGATTTCCTTTGTCAACCACTTTTTATTTAACTTTTTTTTCTTTTTTTTCAAATATTTATTTATTTTCTTTTTTTTACTAAAATACAAAAATAATTGAAGAGCTTACATATTTTACAAATGTAACAAATATTCTTAACCCATTCCAACCTCTGATAACATTGGCATAAACCCGATTACACTTGAAAACACAAATGCCTTATGAGTGAAAGGTAAAAGAAAAGGATTATGAATTAAAAAGGCTAGGCTAAATATGTGGGTAACGAAGAAAACAAGAACATTAAGCACAACGAGGTAACTAGGGATATAAAATATCTTTAGGTAGGCTTGAAAGGCTCAAATGTTCTAAAGATGACCTAAATTATATCTATAACTTAGTGTTATCTAGGATTTCACCTCAAGAGGGATTTAAACAAGTTATAAAATTTTATAAAAATAAACCAAATTATACTAACATAAACAGTCTCTAAATTAATATAACAAATCATAGTGCAAGATTATGTGTTCAAATTTTAGGAAAATTTCAACCTAAATATAAGGCAAACTAAAGAAACTAACATAAACTTAAATAATATTTAAAATTTACCTCAAGTCATGAAAATGCTATAATCTTGATATCGTCATCGGACATGAGGCAAATTATTGAAAATATTTTAAATTTTTTTTTATTTTTTTTTAGTTTTTTTTTTAATTTTTTTAAGTTTTTTTTTAATAATCAAATGCAATGCAAACACATAGTTTTTACAATCATGTAGAAATTGGTATCAAGAATGCTAGTCACTCTATTACTCAGTTATTTCTACCAAGGTGAAGATGCGTTTCAAGAATATTAAGTATTCCTTACCTTAGCCATCTTTCAAATTGCATGCTACACAAGGAGAAGAATGCAAAGATAAAATTTTACAAACACAAAGGACTTCATTTTCGGACCATTATTGAGACGCGTTTTAAGAAAAATCCTTTACTCAGCCATCTCAACCTAGGAACACATGAATCTTAAAATCTTACAAATAATACACCTTGTTTTTCGCTTGGTTTTTTAAAACTAGTCCCAGATTCAATCACAAAAAAAAGAAAAATTGATATAAACACTCTCCCCCCAACCTAAATTGAACACTATTCTCAATGTTTAACAAGATTAAACAAGAAGAGTAAAAACATATATTTACAAGAGCTGTTATTCAAAGACAAACATAAAAACAAAAACATAAACAATGATGCTGTAGGTAAAACTAAAAGAGATAGAGTTTAGAGAGAAAGATCCAAATCTCGTTTGCGTTTTCCATAGAACTTTGATGTTGTAGTGTCCGCCTCAGGATCAATGATTTGCATTTTTTCGAGGAATTCCTCTACAGTTAAGGCAGAGATAAAAATCATTCTTCCTGACTCCTCAAGAAACCTTTGTTCCATAGCACAATCTAAAAAACTAAGCAAATTGTCAAAGTAACCATTTATATTTAACAAGCCAACAAGTTTAGAGTGTAGTCCTAACAATTTCCAACTAGCAATGGCAAAAAGTTCTTCTAGAGTTCCTAGACCTCCAGGTAAAGCAATAAAAGCATCAGAAGCAAACTCCATGTCTCTTATTCACTCAGGTAAAGCAATAAAAGTATAAACACAATTATTAAACAACTACTGTTAAAATCACAAAAATAAACAATCTTTTTGTTGATGAAATTTTATTTGAGAATGAGTTAAAGAAAACTTTTGTTCATCAAAACGTGTTTCTAGAAATTTCGTTACTCAGCCGTTCTGATTATTATTTTTTATTAAAACCATTATCATATCTCGAATAAATTTTCAACAGTTTTCTTTTTTTATTATTTTTTATGACTTTTTTTATAGAGACAAACACACAAAGAAACAATAAAAAAAAAAACTTTACAGGCCTTGTTTTGAAGTAGAAGAGTCTTGAGTCTGCTTTCCATCTGACATTCTCGCAAACTGAACAGTTGGGTCTTTTAGCATCAGATTCCCAAGACGTTCCTTTTCTAAATGAAATTGAGGCTAGAGTTGTTTCATAGGCCCCCACACGTATCCACTTGGATGGGACTCAAGAGAAACTCGAAGATCTTCTAAGTTCTCATTCCTAAGACCATTTTTATAGAACTGAATTTTATCTTCCCTATTTATAGATACGAAATCAGGTGAAGGACATTTGCCAAAACAAGTTTGACGAGTACATTTATTGCATTTTGACTCTATACGATGAGCTCTTCTTTTTCTAGCACATAGACTTGTACCCATACCAGGAAAACCTACATTATATACATCATTTGGACAAACAAGACCTTTTATGTACATTTTTACATCGGTTGGAAGTTTAAAAAGAGAAAGGACCCAAAGACGAGTGATTCGAGTTTTTTATTTCTTTCTGATCTCTCTTTGAGAAAGTGAAGGGAAATATTTCTTCAAATGTTTGTATTTAGGATCCATGACTTGAAAGAAACAGAGAGATTCTTGAGAGTGAAATGAAAGCTTTGAAAGAGAATTTGAGAGAGACTTGGAGAGATTTTTGTAAAAGCAGAAGAAAAGGAGATTAAAGATTTTTTGGAAAAAGTATTTGAAAGATCGAAGAACTTTGAAAAAGTTTTCAAGAATTTCTAAGAATTTTAGCAAGAAGACAGAGAAAATTCGAGAGAGAAAACAAGAAATTTAGAAAGAGAAAGAACAAAGATTTTTGAGCTTAAATGCATGATAACGGATTTTATAGACAAGGGGTGGATTTCTGTTTAGACACAGGGAAGACTGTATAGACACATGCGAGATAATGGGCTAAACTAAAATGGGCTAAAGAGAAGTAACCTAACAGATTACTTAGACATGAAATTTTTTTTGTGTTTTTGAGTTTTTTTAATTTTTATGTTTTTTTTAATTATTTACAAAAGTCTCAAATTCAGAAAAATTCATTGAAGATCATTTCATTAAAATGCGTTTCTAGAGGCCGTTGATACAAAAATACCAACTAATCTTGTTGATTATAACCTCCATAATTTTTGCTATTTTAATGAATTTTTGAAGTTATTTTTCTGATTTTTAGGAAAAACAAAGAAAATAAAGATACAACAT
>CAMOHE010053971.1:0-21461 GCA_946598075.1 Artocarpus hirsutus
ATCTTATTATGAACGAGCGCTCTACTGTTCAAACCTTGAATTATCACTCAAGAGAACTATTTTTCTAACTTCCATAGGGAAGGAATGGATTCCATATCTATATAATATTATTCCTAGCCACTTATTACATTATATTTCCAAGATGCTAAGTTATGATCTGTGCTTACACAAATCTTACCATGCAAGTCAAAAAACATAATGTCATAAATAAGAGTCTAATAAATACTCAGGATTAAGACTGTCAAATATATGATCATCATAGTGCTAAATTTGAATACTCTATTTGTAACAGATGATTATTAGAGATTCATAATTTATCTAGTCCAGTCCTATATAATCTCATTATATAAAGTACCTCTAATCTAATGTCTCTACATTAATAGTCCGGATAATGACTATTTCATTCTAAATGAGATTGGACCGTACTTGTAATGTTTAATTAAAGATCGTAAACTTTAATTAATTATTACGAACTATTTAGATTATTATCTATAAATTTTATCCCTAAGCATATAACACTTATATGCTAAATTTATAGTCACATAAATAATCATGAAATTTTCTTGATGTTTATAACTGTATTCATAACATATATATCAACCAAAATAATTATAAATGTCACTTTATTTATTTATTTTTAAAATGTACAATGTCACAGCTTTTAGGGCATAAAACCCAACAATCTCCCACTTGCCCTAAAGCAGGTGAGACATGTCTCTAAGACCTAAGCCTTCTAAGTGTGCCTTGAAGCTCTTTGTAGGTAACGTCTTCGTGAAAGGGTCGGCAAGGTTGTTTTTCGACACTATCTTCACAACTTCCACATCGCCTCGATGTACTATTTCTCTGATCAAATGATATTTTCTCTCTATATGCTTTCCTCTTTTGTGGCTTCTAGGTTCTCTTGAATTTGCCACTGTGCCACTGTTATCACAATACAGTGTGAGTGGTTTATCCATGTCTAGAACTACTTCCAGCTCATTTAGGAACTTACGGAGCCAAACGGCCTCTTTAGCTGCTTCACAAGCAACCACATATTCAGCTTCCATAGTCGAATCAGCAATACAAGATTTTTTTATGCTTCTCCAAACTATGGCTCCACCACCAAAAGTAAACACTGATCTAGATGTAGATTTACGTGTGTCTTTGTCTGATTGAAAATCAGAATTAGTGTAGCCAATGGGAATCAAATTCTCACTGGAATATACCAGCATATAGTTTATCGTTCTCTTGAGATATTTAAGAATATGTTTAACCACTACCCAATGATCTGATCCTGGGTTGGATTGATATCGACTGACTATACCCACTACATAGCAAATGTCTGGTCTTGTGCACAACCTGGCATACATTAGACTTCCCACTGTAGATGCATAGGGTACCCGTCTCATGTTTTCTTCCTCTTGAGGTGTCTTAGGACACTGCTCTTTCGAAAGATAAATTCCATGACGTGTAGGTAAATTACCTTTCTTGGAGTTTTGCATCGAAAATTGATAAGCACTTTATCGATATATGATGCCTAAGACAGTGCCAATAGTTTGTTCTTACGATCTCTTATCAATTGGATTCCAAGAACATAACTGGCCTCTCCTAAATCTTTCATTTGGAATTGGTTGGCGAGCCATTTCTTTACATTAGATAATACGCCTACATCATTCCCAATGAGTAGGATATCATCTACATAAAGAACTAAGAAGACCACCGTCTTATCTTTGATGTATTTGTATACACAAGGTTCATCAATCTTTTGATTGAAACCATAAGATTTGATCGCCTCATCAAATCTCAAGTTCCATGATCTTGAAGCTTGTTGAGTCCATAGATGGACCTCTGCAACTTGCAAACTTTTTGCTCTTGACCTTTGACTATAAACCCTTCTGGTTGCACCATATAGATGCTTTCCTCAAGATAGCCATTCAAAAAGGCAGTCTTGACATCCATTTGCCATATCTCATAATCAAGACAAGCAGCAATAGATAGAAGAATCTCGAATGGATTTAAGCATAGCTACAGGCGAGAAAGTTTCTTCATAATCAACTCCCTCCTTTTGGGTATAACCCTTTGCCACAAGCTTAGCTTTGAAAGTCTCTACTTTCAGATCTACTCCTCTTTTCTTCTTGTAGATCCACTTGTACCCTATGGGTTTTATCCCTTCAGGTAAGTCTACAAGTTCCCAGATTGAATTGGAGTGCATGGACTCCATTTCAAGGTTTATAGCCTCTAGCCATTTCTCCTTTTTAGAATCTTCCATTGCATCATGATATGTCAATGGATCATCTTCACCATTATCAGAGACAGCAACATGTGCTTCTCCAATTTCCCTGTAGTGAGCAGGTGGTCTCACAACCCTCCCACTACGTCGAGGTGGCATGACATTCTGATTGGGAAATGTGGTCTCCTCATTTTGTCCTTCGACAACAGTTGTCGGTTGCGGTCTGATCTGATCAAAAAGTAACTCTTCAAGTACCACTTTGCTACGAGGTTTATAGTTTGTCGTATAATCATTCTCGAGAAAAGTGGCGTTTGTCAATACAAATACCTTCTTTTCTTGTGGACTATAAAACAAACCTCCCCTCGTTTCCTTTGGGTATCCCACAAACAAGCACACTTCAGAACGTGGTTCCAGCTTCCTGGTCTTTCCTTTCAGCACATGTGCTGGACACCCCCATATACGAATATGTCGCATACTAGGTTTGCCACCATTCCATAACTCTAAAGGTGTTTTTGGAATAGACTTAGATGGAACTATGTTTAGAAGATATACTGCAGTTTGTAGTACATATCCCCAAAATGAAGTGGGTAATGATGAGTAGCTAAGCATGGATCTCACCATATCAAGCAACGTCCTATTTCTTCTCTCTGCAACACCATTTTGTTGTGGTGTTCTTGGTGTGGTGAGTTGTGATAGAATACCATGTTCTATCATATAGTCCTTGAATTCAGTATCAAGGTATTCCCCTCCTCGATCAGATCGAAGACTCTTCACCGTCTTCCCTAATTGCTTTTCAGCTTCCGCTTGGAATTCTTTGAACTTTCCAAAAGTTTCAGATTTCCTTTGCATTAGGTATATGTAACCATACCTTGAATAATCGTCAATAAATGTGACGAAATATTCATAACCACCACGTGCTTGTACATTCATTGGACCGCATACGTCTGAATGTATTAGCTCAAGCGGTTCCTTGGCCCTTTCGCCTTTTGCAGAGAAAGGCCTCTTAGTCATTTTACCTTTAAGACAAGATTCACAAACTGGTAGAGAACTAACTTTTAGTTCTTTTAAAGGACCATCCTTTACTAGTCTGTTAATTCTGTCAAGGTTAATGTGACCTAATCTAAGGTGCCATAGGTATGTTTCATTATCAGAAGAAATCTTTTGCTTCTTGGGTTTTGGTTGTTCAACTTTGAACATTTCGGTATTGAGCAGTGATTTTTTGTTGGGCCTTAAAGTGTAAAGCCCATTTTCCAGATGCGCAGAACAAATATTCAAACCATTTCTAGAAATATTAACATAATTATTATTAAAAGAAACATTAAACATTTGTTCAAATAACCTGGAAACAGAAATCAAATTTCTCTGAAAACAAGGAATGTAATAAACATTGTGCAAAATTAAAAACTTATTTCTAAAATAAAGTTTAACAACTCCCACTACTCTTGCCGAAACAACCTCTCCCGTTCCCACTCTCATCGTTTGTTCCCCGTCGGCAAGCTCCCTTGAAGAACTAAGCATTTGCAAAGAAGAACAAACATGGTTAGTCGCCCCTGAATCAATTATCCAAGGTGAAGTATCATCTTCAACTAAACAAGCTTCTAAAACGAGTAAATCCGATTTATTGTTGTTCTTCTTTTCTTTGAGCTCCTGAAGATACTTCCTGCAGTTTCTCTTCCAGTGCCCAACTATGCCACAGTGGAAACATTTTCCTTTAGGCTTCTTTTGCTTTGAGCTTTTGTTGTTGCTTTTGTTCTTCTTAGGTTGCCCTCCATTCTTAGACTTACCACTTCCTACAGTCCTTTTCCTCTTCTTATTCTTTTGAGTAGAGGAGGAGGGTTGAGCATCTACAACATTTGCCTCAGCTTCTTTAGTCTTTTCTTTCGAAATAGACTCGAAGGTTTGAAGCTCATTAAGCAACTCAGTCAGATTATATTTCAGCTTGTTCATGAAATAGTCACTTTTGAATTGGAGGAACGCAAGAGAAATGGTTTCCAAAATTATTCCCACCTGTGTGGCTTCATCTATCACTGCCCCGTTTACCTCGCCCTCATGGAGATAGTTAACCATGTTGAGAACATGTTCTCTGATCGAGATCCCTACCTTCATTTTGGCATTCATTACGGCCTTAACAGCTTCGTGGCATGCCTTTTCAAAAGGTTTACCAAACATGTCTTGTAGAGACTACATTATCTCATAAGCGGTCTCCATGCTTTCGTGCTTCATCCTAAACACGTCAGACATGCCAGCCAAAAGAAAATAGCAGGCCTTGCTTGGATCCAATGATCATATGCTTCATACATTACGAGGAGCATTGGCAGCATGCGATAGGACATTCGTCAGTCAGGACAAACTTGTAATTTTTGCAAATTAGAACAATGTTCGTATTACTCTTCCACTTGACAAAATTATCTCCAGTTAATTTTTCATTTGAGAGAATAGCGATGATTGGATTAGACATTGTTACTGTAATAAATAAATAAAATAACATAAATTAAATGGTTGCATAAACATCATAAATATATGTTTTAGAATAGTAAACATGATGCATGATGCATATGAAAAAACACACAAAAAGCATTTTACTATGTGACGATTATTCAATTTTAATAAATAAAGTGCCGCCGTAGGGTAGGTCAAATTATTTATGAATTAAATTGAGACATTCTTAATTAATAAATATATTCAAAATATCTCATATTTTCTATATTTATTAATAACCTTTTATTTATGGTCAAGATATAATTAAGAATTTAATTATATCCTTATGAGTGTGACTCACTATTTTGGATTTTAACAACTTAACTCAAAATTGCCACCGTAGGGTAGGTCAATTTTGAAATACATTATAAAATCCTATCTCTAGGAAGCCAACTTTGATATTGATTTAAATAGACACCCTCCGTAGGGAGGACAAAATCAAAGTGTCGTGAGGTGCCACCTAAATCTCACGGTGTTGTACTAATAGTGGAGACCGTAGGTTATATTGTCATATTACCTTCTCCCACTCATTATTTTAAAAGATGTATTTTATCTTATAAAACATCATATGTTTCTTAACTCTAGTAAATAAAAACAATTTTTTAATTACTAGTTATATTATGTGTTAATAGAATCCCATTCCACTTACACTTAAATAAATTACCAGATTTTCTAAAAATCTAAATTTATTATGAATTGTCTAAGCTACCCAACATTAAACAATTTAAAATTAGATAACTTAGAACTAATGTGAATTTTACCAAGTCTTAATAAATAAAACTAAATTCACATTATTCTGTTGATTAATAAATTAAGATTCTATAAAACCAACCCAATTAATTTAATCTCATTAAATTAATTCTAACACATATTAAATTATTTAATAAACACTTTTATAAAAAAGATAATATGCAAGTGTATGCATGTCATATTACAATAACTATAAGTGGGCACTTTTCTAAATGACATGTTATAATGCATGAACATGTTATCACAATCATCTCATGAAAATAAAGCATGAAAATAAACAGTGAATTTTTAACCGGGTCCTTTTGGATAATTAAATTACAACCCATAAAAAAAATAAATAAATAAATTACAAAGGTCTTCTTGTAATTTATACATAATTCCCTGCTCCAATGTTGTAGTCTTGATTAACTTGTTTACTGTGCAACAATTGCTAGGTTACCTTTGAAATTTGATAGGCCCAAAGTTCTCAACTGGGCTAAAAGATCCAATGAACTTCTTTTTCTTCATCACTTCACTTGTAGCAAGTGAAAAAGAGGAGAAAAAAATAAAAAATAAAATAATAATAATAAAAATAAAAATGATAAATTACAAAAAGCCTATGCCCCCTTATAGGATTATACAGATTTGATCTAATCAAACTGAAGATAAAATTATCAATCCAAAAAGACCATATAATTAACGACCAAAAATCCATTCATTAAATAACCATTCATTACATGAATAAAAATTATAAAAATGTATAGTGCCCACATACATAAATAAAAAAACATGATATTATCAAAATAAAATCATGTTAATTAAAATTATATATGCTATAACCTGCTCTGATACTATTTGTTGGAATGAAAATACAAAACGCAGCGAAAGAGACGGATTGTTGACAAACAAAAATTTTGTAAAAAGTTTGTTCATCGAGAATAGATATATAATTTTAATTAATAATAGAAAGCTTTAGGAATTTTACTAACATTTTGAAGACTTTTAGGGTATCTTAGCTTTCCTCTTTGATACTATGATCTTTCAATCCAAGCCTCCACACTAATGGAAAGACGAGTTGGTGTCAAACTGCAAGAATGAATTGTCCTCATACTTTTCTGAATCTGCTATGTACTCAACACATGAGATAGCAGACTTTTTTTCAGAGAAAAACTCTCAGTTTTTTCTCTCTGAATATTTTGCAAAAGTTACATGAATGAAAAAACTCTTGAGATAACTGTTATCTCTCCTTTTTTATATATGAGCAATTAGTCACTTTTCAATTGACTTTCAATTTAAAATAACCACCATATCAGATATATGGGGAAATGATATATTTTGCATGATTCTGACATTTTTCCTTTCCTTTTTTTTATTTTTTATTTTTAAACGAATTAAAAAAATGATTAACTTTTAATATATATATATATATAAAGAAGTTCACGTTTTCGTTAAACGTGATTTTTGGTTTTTTTTTAACTGAATCACAACTGATTCGTATGAGTATATATATATATATATATATATATATAAAGAAAAACGTCAACTTTTCAAATGTCAACTTTCCTTTATTTTAATATATATATATATATTAATAAATAATAAAATCTAATATATATATATATTAAAAAAATAAATCTCATTTATTTAAGAATAAAAAAATAATCAATTAATTTAATTAACTAATGCTCAGTTAAATGTGACAATATTTATCACATTACATCATGTGTCATAGAGAACATTTTTCTATATCATATTAATAATAATTCAAGTGTGAAATAATTAATTCATAATTCAATAATTCCAAACTAAATATGTATAATTCATTCTATGCATAAATCCAATATAGTGTTACAGATGTAGTATTGGGGACCTATGGACCTATAGCTCAAGCTCCAATAAATTTGACAATTAATTAAACTCTTTAATTAATGTGCCAAATTTATTAGTTTCAGTGTTACTCTACTAATAACCTAAAACTGAACTCTTGATATTATAGTGAAATTACTCAAAGAAAATAAACGAGTAGTCCATTGATATAATCATTACATATAAGTCAGTCCTCCATAAATAGTTCATAATAAGAGCTAGGTTCAAATTTCGTTTACCTCTCTTATTATATCTTTATCCTTGAGTTCCAATAATCCTCTAATGAACAGTTAATTCATAATTTTATTATAAACGAGCGCTCTATTGTTCAAACCTCAAATTATCACTCAAGAGAACTATTTTTCTAATTTCCATAGGGAAGGAATGGATTCCATATCTGTATAATATTATTCCCAGCCATTTATTACATTATATTTCCAAGATGTTAAGTTATGATTATGCTTACACAAATCTTACCATGCAAGTCAAAAAATATAATGTCATAAATAGGAGTCTAATAAATACTCAGGATTAAGACTGTCAAATATATGATGATCATAGTGATAAATTTGAATACTCTATTTGTAACGGATAATTATTAGAGATTCATAATTTATCTAATCTAGTCCTATATAATCTCATTATATAAAGTACCTCCAATCAAGTGTCTCTACATTAATAGTCTGGATAATAACTGTTTCATTCTAAATGAGATTGGACCGTACTTATAATGTTTAATTAAAGATCCCAACTTTAATTAATTATTACAGACTATTTAGATTATTATCTATGAATTTTATCCCTAAGCATATAACACTTATATGCTAAATTTATAGTCACATAAATAATCATAAAATTTTCTCGATGTTTATAAATGTATTCATAACGCATTTAATCAACCAAAATAATAATAAATGTCCCTTTATTTATTTATTAACAATATGTACAATGTCATAGCTTTTAGGGCACCAAACCCAACACGTACAACTGTTGAAAGACTTGGCATGCTCATCCTTTCACTTTTCTATACATCAATCAAATATTGGTACCTAGGATAGACTTAAGGCCCTCTTATACGAGTGGACCAAACGCTCGAATCCTAGGGAACATGCTCCCCTTGCAGGAGGTAGATCCAAGTAGGAACCTCCTTAGGCCTCTCTGGCAATACGTTCGAGGGACCCGCTAGGCTCCGACTGAGGACCAAAAACCCTTAATATAAAAACAGCCCCTGCTCTAATTTGCCTTTCGCGGGGGAAGCGTGTCCCCTAGGATTTGAACCTTTGATCCACTCGTATAAAGGGGCCTTAAGTATATCCCAGGTACCAATCCAACTTGAAATGTTGATGCTTACTAGAGTTTCACAGTGGATCAACACCATGTGTTGCTGCACACGATGCTTAGCTCTTCCCTGTTCCTCTCTGCCTAATCGAGTAAACCTACAGCACGAGAAGGGATGCTTTGGAGGTAAGGAAAGGACAGGTCAGTCGACAAACAAGAGCTATCCTACACTCAAGGCAAGAGTTGCTTGGTAGAGAACGGGAACTTGTTAGGTGGGAAGGAGCATGTATGCCAGAATGCAATAAATGCATCCTATTTATAGGCTACCACTTGGATTGGGTGTTAAGTGGGTTTTGCCCACGACCCGAGTGCCACATTAAGGCGTGTCAGGTGGTAAAGGACAAGTGTCATGCCCCTCCATCGATGGATTGCTTCTCATCTGACGATGAGTTATTTGTCATTTGTTGGCCAATGATGGCGAGTAGCAGCCCACTTTCAAGTGAGAAGAATCTGACCCGAGTTGGTACTTAATCCAAGGAGGCAACCTATTGAGGTACGACCCAGGAGACCCTAAAAAGCACATCGAACAAGAGACCTAGGCTCATCGGGATTAGTTATAAGCTCCTCGTAGCTTTGCCTAGCTGTTTGGCAGACCACCCATAGTAGGCTACCTGGCGGTGGGGCCGAGTTAACCCTCAACACCTTATGTTCATATATTGCATGAGAATCAGGTTATCTGAAACCTTGTAATATGAGAATTTTTGCCCTAAATACTAAAGGGATCTACTTTTGCATGAGAGAGAGAGAGAGAGAGAGAGAGAGAGAGAGAGAGAGAGAGAGAATT
The DNA here is from genome assembly GCA_946598075.1 of Artocarpus hirsutus. NCBI lineage: Eukaryota > Viridiplantae > Streptophyta > Magnoliopsida > Rosales > Moraceae > Artocarpus > Artocarpus hirsutus. The sequence continues at coordinate 9,405 of CAMOHE010053971.1, forward strand.
CCATGACACTGTGCAAAGAGAGAGTTAGTGTGGCTAGCTGCAAAAGGTTAACTATTTTATTGAGTGTGTGTGTAACTATAATGTAGATTAACGATGCAGAGAGAACGACATGAGAGTCCCTTTTTTGCAGTTGTGAGGCGGAAAATGAACAAAATTAAAAGAGTTTTTATCACCCTAAACTTATTAGGATTTGGCGCTCTAGACCCTAAAATTCTTTTCTTCAAAACTTTATCCTTAAATTTACAAATGGTTAGAATTAAATACATTAAACTTTGAACAGAATAACCATAATTTGTTTTCTTCTTTTTGCCTTTTTTACAAGTAGTAACAATTAATTATATTACAATTTTCAAAGCAAATATGTAAACATATATATATATATATATTAAATTTTGACCGGAATAACCATAGTTTTCTTTTTAGCACGGTGTTCCCTAAATTGTCATAATTTGACCCCTTCACCCTAAAAAAATTATTATTATTATTAGCAATTTAACCCCTAATTATTGAACTGCAGTTACAAATAAGTGGAAATTATGGAGAAAGCATACATACAGAGGAATGAGTGGAAGGGAAGCCACCAGGCTTAAAAGCAGTCTTAAAATCAAAGTGTTTTCCGTGAAGAATAACATTACTCCATGGCTTACATAGCTAACCAATATGTGAAAACTTTAATATTTGTAATTCCTAGAAATCTTAGAACTCAATAATTTTCACAAAAAAAGATTTAGAGCGTATCTTGATTCATGGCTTCAATTTGCAGAGAACACTAGAATAGAAATTGTTAGAGAAAAAGAACCTAGTTTTTCTCTCTAAGCCCACAGTTATTTCTTTAACGTATTTTTTTTTTATGGAGAGAAAGAATACAAAATTGATTGGGTGGAGAGAGGACTAGACTCCTATTTATAGACCCTCAATAGGTGCTTTTTCATCAAAGCACATATCTCTTCAGATATAGACATATCTTTTCAGATATAGACACATCTTTTAATAAGAGTTGCAACACCTCATAGCCAATAGAATTTTAGCATTTAAATAATTATTAAAGTAAATAAATAAATAAATAAATCTAATAAATTTTATAGGCCTTCAATTAATTATGTAGGCCATAACTCTAACATTCTCCCACTTGGCCCATATAATATTCATTTATTAGTTTAATAATGCTATAATGTGCACAACAATATTATGCTAGACCTTCTTAAAATTGGCTAATACTTTACATCATGATTAAACAGAAAATCTAAAGTAAGTCATGACGGTTGTACATCATAATTTTGTATAGTCCCTTCCATGGATTACAACATTAGACATCTATTTAACATGATTCACAACTAAGAGGTATAATAATAGTCCACTTCAATGTCTTCAATGAGACAATCCTATCAAACATTAATCTATAACAATCATGTATACAAAATAGAAAATAGGATATAGCGGGAACATAATAAGTGAGCTCAAAGTGTCATATCATTAAAATAAAATAAAACATAATACATAACCATTAATGACGTCTAATAACACCCATATATTCAACATGTTCAATAAATGTTTTGGGTGGCAATCCTTTTGTTAAAGAATCCATAATCATAAAATTGGTGCCAATTTGTTCAATTGACACTTTACATTCTCGAACTACTTGCTTAATGACTAAGTACTTAATATCCATATGTTTTGCACCATTAGAATACTTGTCGTTCTTGGCAAAGAAGATTGCTGCGGCATGATCACAATAAATTGTCAGCAGCCTGGCTATACTATCGACAACTCCAAGTCCCGAAATAAAATTTCACAGCCATAAACCATGACTTGTGGCCTCAAAGCATGCCACAAACTTGGCCTCCAAAGTGAATGCAGTAAATGACAGACTACTTTGCACTCTTCCATGAAATTGCTCCTCCGGCCAAAAGGAACATATAACCAAATGTAGATTTTCTACTGTCAACACATCCGGCAAACTCTGAATCTGAGTAACCCATTACTTCAAGATGATCACATCTTTTATAAGTGAGCATATGGTCCTTTGTTTCTTGCAAATACCTAAAAACTTTCTTCGTAGCTTTCCAATGATCTATTCCTGGATTACTTTGATATCTTCCTAACATCCCAATAGCAAAACTAATGTCGGGTGTGGTGCTAGTTTGAGCATACAACAAGCTATCAACAATAGATGCATAAGGAATGGTTTTCATTTGCGCTCATTCCAATTCATTCTATGGACATTGCATATGACTGAATTTGTCCCCTTTCTAAATCGGAACTATGCATGCTAAGCATTTGTCCATCTTAAATTTCTTTAAAACTTTGTTGATATAGCCTTTCTGAGACAACCCCAACAATCCTTGTGACCTATCACGGAATATTTCAATTCCTATCACATAAGTTGCCTCACCCATGTCTTTCATTTCAAAGTTTTTAGAGAGGAATTTCTTAGTTTCATGTAATAAACCAAGATTATTAGCAGCAAGCAAAATATCATCAACATATAGGACTATGAAAATAAACTTGCTCCCATTGACCTTCATATATATACACCGATCAACAATGTTCCCCTTGAATCCAAACGAAGTAATGATATCATTAAACTTAAGATACCATTGTCGGAAAGCTTGTTTAAGTCCATATATTAACTTCTTTAATTTACACACTATGTGTTCCTTTCCTTTACTTGAAAAACCTTCAGGTTGGTCCATATATATTTCTTCCTCTAAATTTCCATTAAGAAAGGCGGTTTTCACATCCATTTGGTGTAACTCTAAATGAAAATGAGCCACCAATGTCATAATAATTCTGAGTGAATCTTTCTTAGAGACCGCTGAAAAATCTCTTTGTAGTTAATGCCTTCTTTCTGAGTAAAACCTTTGGCAATAAGTCTAGCTTTGTACCATTCAATATTGCCTTTAGAGTCGCACTTGGTCTTAAAGACCCATTTACAACTGACTCTTTTGCAACCTTTAGGCAACTCAACAAGGTCCCAAACTTAATTTTGATCCATCGATTTTAACTCATCTTTCATAGCATTGAGCCACTTGTCAGAATTCATACTTTCCATGGCTTATGAAAATGAAACTAGATTTGAAATTGGATCATTATCAATTTCCAAGTCAATTTCAGACTCTTGTAAATAAACCACATAATCATCAGGAACAGCAGATCATTTTTCTCTTTGAGATCTTCTTAATACTGCTTCTTGTGGTTCAGCAACTATTGGTTCATCAAGTACAACTTTATCGTGAAGTGGTAGGCCATTCACTTGTTGTTCTTGAACATTGTTAGGCAGTACAATAATGTTAGGAAAATCTTGAAAGTTACAAGTAAAGGTACTTCTACCCTAACTTCTTCAATGACCACATTACGTGGTTCTCCACTCCCACTAATTTCACCACTCTCGATGAACCTAGCATTTCCAGATTCTACTATTCTCGTACTATGGGTAAGACAATAAAATTTATACCCTTTGGATTTTTCAAAATAACCAATGAAATAACCACTGGTTGTCTTAAAATCCAATTTCTTTTCATGTGGATTATAAATTTTCACTTCCACTAGGTAACCCCAAACATGCAGGTGCCTTAAACTAGGTTTCCTTCCCGTTCACATCTCAAAAGGAGTTTTCAGGACTGCCTTACTAGGAACCCTGTTTAGCATATACATGGCGGTCTTTAATGCATACATCCACAAAGATAAGGGTAAAGATGAATAACTTAACATGCTCCTAACCATATCCATTAATGTACAATTATGCCTTTCTGCTACACCATTTTGTTGTGGTGTACCTAGCATAGTGTATTGCGTACATATGCCTCGCTCTTCTACGAATTTAGCAAATAGACCTAGACATTGTCCTGACTCATCATACTTTCCATAGTATTCACCACCTCTATTTGACCTTACAATTTTCACCTTTTTATCTATTTGCCTCTCAACCTCATTAATAAATACCTCAACGGCTTCAACAGATTGAGATTTTTCATGCAATAGATAAAGATAACCCATAACATGAAAAATCATCAATAAAAGTGATAAAATACTTTTCTCCACCAAAGGATGGAGTATCAAAAGGTCCACATATGTCGGTATGTATGAGTTCAAAAAGCTGTGTACTTCTTGTAGCCCATTTCTTAGTGTGTTTGGTTTGCTTTCCTTTAATATAATCAATACACACACTGAGATCAATAAAATCTAAATTTGAAAGAATTCCATTCTTTACTGATCTCTCTATTCTTTCCTTTGATATGTGACCTAAGCGTTTATGCCACAAGTAAGCAGAACTTTCATCAACTAAACTCCGTTTAGTTCCAATACTTCGATGCATGGTTAACAAAGTTTCAACAAAAATATTATCAAGCTTTAACTTACATAAACCATCATAAAGGATTCTAGAACCATTAAAACTATTATTTTTATATAAACTGAAAAATCTAAATCCAAACTTATAATAAAATCCCGCTACATCAAGTTTTGATAAAGAAACTAAATTTTGAGAAAAAGTAGGTCCATAAAGAGTTTGATGTAAATCAAGATAATGTCCAGTATCTAATATTAAGCGATAAGTGCCAATTCCTTCCATTGGAGCTTTATCTCGATTTCCCATGTAAATAAAACTTTCATTTGCTTTTATGGGTTGGATCATAAGGAATCCCTACATCGTATTAGAAATGTGAGTAGTTGAACCTGAATCAATCCACCAAGTATTATAAGGAACTTTAGTTAAATTTGATTCGAAACAAACTAAAGCACAAGGCTTACCTTTCTTTTCGAACCAAGCCTTATGTTTCTAACAATCTTTCTTTAAGTGCCCAAGTTTGTTACAAAAATTGCACTTAACAATGTGTTCCTTCTAATGGATTTGAGTTGACTCATTTAGATTATCCAACTCCTTCTTGAATCTTTTCTTCTTGTTCTTTCTAGGCTTCTTTTTAGTGCCTTTTCAGCCTTTTGATTCATAAGATGAATGGAATAAGGTTTTTGATTCTTCAACCTCGTCTCCTTTTGAACAAGCATGCTGATCAATACATTAATATTCCATTTAGCTTTAATTGTGTTATAACTCATCTGGAATGGACCATATTGTTCAGGAGAAAGCGAGTGAATAAACTGTACTAGAAAGAACTCATTCACAGACATCCCCAAAGACTTTAATTTTGCTGCTATATTTGTTATTTCAAGGACATGCTCATGCATAGTACAAGAACCATCAAATTTCATGTTGTTTAATTTAGCCATTAATGTACTAGTAAGAGACTTATCAATAGTTTGAGAGTGCTCTTCCATAAGTTTCATAAATTCCTTAGCACTTTCAGTCTTAGGAAGAGTACTTTTAATGTTGTTTGCTACTGTCATTCGCATGAACATTAAGCTTAATCTATTTGATCTTTCCCATAATTTATGAAAAGTTTTCTCTTCCTCACTACTAGCATCAGTAATAGTAGTGGGTTCCTTATCTTGAAGTGCTAAATCAAGATCCAAGACACCTAAGTGAAATTGGACTTGTTCGCACCAATCAGAGAAATTTAATCCATTAAATAAGGGAACATATGAAGCATGCAAATGTCGAGAAACATGAACAGATATTATAAATATGCAAGAAACATTCATACATTAATGTTTTGAGATAATCACATAATTAGATTCAAACAAAGACAGTAATTGTATATCCTAGTTCTCCTTTGGGTGACACTAAGACATACAAACTATAAATGATGCTAATTTAAAAATAAAAATTTAATTTAGTAATCATAAATATGTCCAATAAAAAAATGCTTGCTATCTTTGGATAAACAAACAAAAATAATATGACATATTAATTACCAGCTATTATGTTCATCAATTATAAAGAAAGTTAATCAATTTTTGGGTGATTCCTAAGTTCTTATAATAGATGAAATTCAACGACCCATAATCTATAATTGTCATTTCAATTATAAGCATCAAAATTCATGAGTTATTGAACCTTTTGTTTCTCAATTTGAAATTTACTAAGCGTTAAAGTTTGGCCACTTTGATGACTAACAAACTACAATTATGTAATTTCAAAATTGGAAACAAAAATTTTCATTGTTTGATGAAATAAATGATTATGTATTTGATCATAAACATATATGCATAACTTGAGTAACCTTTATAACCAACACAGTACAAATAAACAAGTAAAACTTGTTTCTATAAATCATAACCTTGTATACGTTTGTGTATATATATAGATGAGTTAATACTGCAGTCATCAAATGTTATTTTTGTTCTTCACAAAATCAAAGCACTCATCAAATGCGATTTTTGTTCTTTAATTTGATGCATGAAAACGACACATCAGTTAATAATTCTTCAAGCAGTAGTCATCAAATTATATATATTAATTTATTATACACATACACATATACAAGGAAAACAAAGAAATAAACAAAAAAAATTTATTACTTTTCCGTCACAAGAATTCTAGTTTGGCATCAAGTTTCTTACAAAATTTTGCTTGAATTTTGACTTTTAATATATATCAATGTACAAACACGCACACAGGCGATGATTCAAACAAACAAAAAAAAGTAAAAATTTCTTGTTTCATTGACATAAACAATTATACTCACCAAAACGTTTATAACCATAATTTTAGAATACCTTAATTGCAGCGAAGATTATAAATAATTGAAAGCATAACCTTAAAGGAAAATCATGAGTTCCAAAAACCAAAATGCTTTGATACCACATGTAAAAACTTTAATATCTGTAATTCCCAAAAATCTTAGAACTCAATAATTTTCACAGAAAAAGATTTAGAGCGTACCTTGATTCATGGCTTCATTTGTAGAGAACCCTGGAATAGAAATTGTCAGAGAAGAAGAACCTAGTTTCTCTCTCTAAATCCACTGTTATTTCTTTAACGTATTTTTTCTGATGGAGAGAAAGAATACAAAATTAATTGAGTGGAGAGAGGACTAGACTTCTATTCATAGACCCTCAATAAGTGCCTTTCCATCAAAGCACATATCTCTTCAGATATAGACATATCTTTTCAAATATAGGCACATCTTTTTATAAGAGTTGCAACCCCTCATAGCCAATAGAATTTTAGCATTTAAATAACTATTAAACTAAATAAATAAATAAATATGATAAATTTTATAGGCTTTCAATTAATTATATAGGCCATAATTCTAATACAATACCCCCAGAAACACCCGCTCCTATCAACACCTGAAAACAAAAAATATAAATATATTTTTGCAAATAATTATATTATGTTATAAATATAAATATAAAGAGCAGTTGGTTGACCTTGTCATGGAGAAGCTGGACTAGTATTTCCTCTGATAACTGAGCTCTACACATGCCTAATTGTGTCCTACTTCTTCTTCCCAAGAGTGGTAATTGGTTTCCATTTCTAGAACAAGTACAACCCTGATAATGAGAAAAAGCATTAGATAATGAAAATGAAAATGAAATGCTTTTCTGACTATTCTGTAGCTCTACCCACATCCTCATCTCTTTAATCTCTAATCTCAGAGGTAAAAACCAAAAATGTAAAAAAGAAAAAAGAAAAAACACCAAAAGGGTGGTTTTGGACAAGCAACCTTGTGTTTGGTATTCTTTTGTTGAAATCAAAACTTTTTCGTTGCTGCAGTATAAAGATCTGACATATTATAGTATCAAACAAAAAAAAAGTTATATTGTAAATTTCTCACATGCTATAGTGTTTAACTAATTGGTTCAAACTAATTGGTTCTAACTAATGTTTTTAAACACATTACAAATATAAAATGTGCATACTTTTATTATATTTTAAGGATATATATAATTGTATTTGGTACAATATAAACTGTAAAACCCTGATATGCTATAATTTTTCAATTTCAACTGATTTGACAAACAACATGTTACAATATCATTGAAAGGTTAAAAAAAAAAATATGTAAGCATTGTAATTTAAAAATTTTGAGGGGGTTGGGGGCACCTGCTACAGCCCCGTCCTTGCCTCCAATATCAACTTTTTGAGTTTAACTATTTTAAGATTTATGAAATACATAATTTCAATCCTTTAGACAAATAAAGACAATGATAGACAAACACAATTTAAAGGGGAAAAAAGGTAAACAAAGATTAAAGTAAAACACCAAAAAGATGTTTGGGAGGATTGGTTAGAACTAATTTATTACAAACATTGTCACATATGAGAGCTTCACACTGTAACTTACTTTTTTTCACACTGTAGCATGTGAGAATTTTAGTTGAAACTGATAATATAAAACACTCTACTAATAAAATAGAAAAAAGGTAAAGCCACAAAAAGAAAGAAATAGAAAAAAAGGTAAATCTCCAAAAAGGAAAAGATAAAAAAATAAAATACTATTTGAATGAGATAACAATAGACAAATAGAATTTGAAAAAAAAAATAAGAAAAAAAGCATCGAAATGATGGAAAAAAAAGATTCAAGTATGATACTATGATTGACAAATGAAATACCAACAAAGAAAAAGAAAAAAGATAAAAAGAAAAGATTAACAAAAATAAAGAAAAGTAAAAAAGCAAAAAAAAAATACAAAGCACTAAATGGCAAGAAAAAACAAAAATAAAGTAGTAGATGCAAATGAAAAAAGAGCAAGGACAAAAAGAACAGAGAGAAAAAAATAAAAAAAAGGATGAAAAATATATATAGATAGAAAAAGGTTAGAAAACCAAAAAAGTAAAAAAGAAAAAAGAAAAAACACCAAAAGGGTGGTTTTGGACAACCAACCTTTTGTTTGGTATTTTTTTTTGTTAAAATCAAAATTTTTTTGTTGCTTCAGTATAAAACTCTGATATGTTATAGTATCAAACAAAAAAAGAAGTTATATTGTAAATCTCTAACATGCTATAGTGTTTAACTAATTGTTTCAAACTAATTGGTTCTAACTAATGCTTTTGTGACGCCCTGCCTTTTCAGGTCTTCATTTTACTTTCTTAGAAATCATTTCTTAAACATTAACCTTACTTATTTAGTAAGAAAAATGCTGAATAATTTTTTTTTTCTTTTCATTTCCTTTTAACATACTTTGAAACATACTTAAAAGCTGTTACAACTTCTGTTGCAACTTGAGTTGAGTCATTGCTTAACATTTGACGTTAAAAACATTTCAAATCATTTCTTAAAACTTAATAAGAAACATTAGCTGAATTATAACTTAAAACTTAACTTTATAATTATATAAAACATTTTGTAAAATATATCTTAGAACTTTGAAAGCATTCCTTAAAACTTTGATTTTCTTAAAACTTTAAAAACACAATATCAAATAGTGGGAAAAATATTTTCTTTGAGCAGCGTAAGTATACTGTAGTGGTATCCATACCTAAATTTTTACATCTATTCTCCGTAGCATCAAGCTCTTCAAACAAGTCCTATTGGTCACCCATAGAACTACCTATAGTATGAAGGAACTTATAATGAACTTTCGCTCAGCAAGTTCAAATATAATCTCACAAATCATTAAAACACACTTTATAAGCTTTTCTCATAAAAACCTTTCTCTTAAAGCATTTTTCATAAATGTTTTTCGTAAAACATTTCTTAAACATTTTTCCTTAAAAAATCCTTCATAAACCTTTTTTTGTAAACATGAAAATGTTTTTCATAAACATTCAACTTAAAACATTTCTTAGAATGTTTTTCATAAACATAATATGTAAACATTTCATAACAAAAAATACAAGCAAAATCAAAATACATGATTCCATTTATGCTCAATTATGATCATTCATTTGTGAGCTTTTTATTATTATCATCCTTACTTTTCTTGAACTATGGGCCCAAGTTTAACAAAACTTTGCAATTTTGCCCCAGATTTAAAAATTTTGATGATTTTGCCCCTAGAACAAAAATAATCTTTTTAAACCATTAATCTTCATTTTTCACAAGTATTAAATCTTCCTATAGTTCCTTACCAAAATTCCTTTTGCAAAATGACGTTCTTGCCCCTTAAATTTTTTATCAACTTTAATAAAATTTGTAAAATTCATAACTCACAAACGGTGGCAAATTTCAACGATCTGTCTATGTTTTTTAACAGTTTCATTGAGATTTACAACTTTTGTGTTTTAACTTTTCTAAAATTCCCATTGTACAATGGGGCTTTTGGCCTTTTTTTAAATCTACTGGGTTTGTGAAAATCCTTTCAATTTAATGCTTTGCTAATTTTCACAAAAATCTGCTTTAACACAATACACCCATTGTTTCAAAGGAAGTTCCAAAACCTTTTAGCAAACATTCATGCTTGAAAACATCAAATTTCATTCCTTTAAAAATCATTCAAAGTTTGCAAATTTTACCCAATGCCAAAACCAAGATAAATTTTAAGCATACAATCCCTAATTCCTAACCATAACATACCATAAAATCATTTAAACATACCATGAGCTAATTTAGATTGTTACATGCCATACTTGAAAAGAAGAGAAATCAAAACAATTAAAACAAAATCACCTTAAACTTTGAAAATAGGAGATTAGGCTTTACCAAAGAAAATTGGTGATCTTGCACCTTCAACACCTTTGAATTTGAGAACTTTCTAGGCATGATTCATAACAAGGAAAACTCTTATTGAACCTCCTTCAAACCCAAGGAGAAACCTTAGAAAACTTAAGGAAATTTTTTTTTTTTTTTTACCTTGAAAAGTTTGTAAAACCTTGATCTTTAAAGCTTAAAACTTGATTCAAGAAGGTTTTGTTAAAAATTTGTTTTTGAGAAAACTTAGCAATGGAGACTATGGCTGCCGTGTATGGGAACACATGGGGAAGTTTTGTTTTGTCTCTTATTTCCTTGGTTTCTTATTATCCAAGTTCAATAAATATAAGAATGGATTTTTATAAAAAAAAATGATGAATCATCACCGTAACTATGATTAGGGATAAGTTGGCCTTTTATGGTTGGGTAAACCGATGAAAATGTGTACTTGAACAATATAAAATATCCCACTTATTCTTTGGTTCACTTTTAGAACCTAAACACAACATTTCTTATATCTATGTTTTTACCTTAGCAGTGTACTTATATTATGTCATACACTTTTTACACTGTTTTAGGATTTTAGTATGCTTTTTTACTTTATTTATACCTTAATCATCCATTAATTTATATCACAATACTATAATTAATTGTGATATAAAATTTGTTTTATGGATATTATTCTCAACTTTCTAAGCATTTAAGCTCATAAAATCTATATTTAGCAATATCCAATATCGCATCAAGTTTACCATGAAATTTCTTATTAACATTGTTCATTTATACGTTATCATAATTTTTACAAAAATACAATTTATAAGGGTAAATTTTATTAATTAAACCACCCAATTAAATATTAGGTTTTATTATTGAATTTTCCTTAGTCATTACAACTTAGGGCTGGCAATTTAGGCCACGACACAATGACACGACACAAACTCAACATGAAAAATGAAGGTTAGGGTTGGGAAAATAGGCCTCGGATTGGAATTGGGTCGAACCCATTTGACCCGCAAAAAAAACGGGTTGGGTTCGGGTCGACCCGAATCAACACAAAATCAATCCAAAATAACCTATAAAAAATATGTCAAAATCATGTTGACCCAAAAATTGACCTGAAAATTGTTAATCAACCTATGTAACCCAAATTGAACTCGTGTGACCTTAATGCAACCCATATAACCTGAAATTAATTTTAATGTGTCAAATTAGTCTAACATTTGTTGTATATCCAACTTGATATGATTCTAATTTCTAGTATATTTGTTTTTGTTAAACTTATACAAAGTTTTGTTAATTTTTTTGATGGTTTTATTTTGTTGGGTTATCGTTTATTTTGTAGGCTTATTGTTGGGTCTATCGTGTTGCAGGTCTATCGGGTTTAGCGGGTCAGTGTGTCGTGTCAACACAAACATGCACAAAGTAGTATATTAGCGGGTTATACGTGTTAGACATGTATGCCCTAATGGAGTAAAAATGTAATGAGTTTTTGGTGACATTTTTATCAATAAAGAATTTATTATTTATATACCAAATATTGTCCTCTTTACGTTCATATTTGTTGAATGTATGATAAGCAAAC
>CAMOHE010053971.1:21481-80868 GCA_946598075.1 Artocarpus hirsutus
ATTTGTTGTATATCCAACTTGATATGATTCTAATTTCTAGTATATTTGTTTTTGTTAAACTTATACAAAGTTTTGTTAACTTTTTTGATGGTTTTATTTTGTTGGGTTATTGTTTATTTTGTAGGCTTATTGTTGGGTCTATCGAGTTGTAGGTCTATCGGGTTTAGCTGGTCAGTGTGTCGTGTCAACACAAACATGCACAAAGTAGCATATTGACGGGTTGTACGAGTTAGGTCGGGTCAACCCGTCTACACATCAGGTCGTGTCCGGGTTGGGCTTTTTTTGACCTGTCAGGTCACGAGTAAGGTTCGGGTTGGCATGTTGGCTATTTAAATAAGGGCTCAACCCGACCCGAACCCTACCTGTGGGCCCGAATTGCTAGCCTTATTACAACTTAACATATTGCAAAATATTTTTCATCTAAGAGCGTTTTGCTGATTCAGAGTATTCAACTCTGTTTTAGCTGTTTCCTCAAAAATGATGATTTTACCCTTAACGGGTTTTTCGTCAACTTCGTTACTTGTTAAACTTTTGCTTAACTTTACCTTTCATTTCTTACATGTAATGGAAAAATTTCCACTAAGGGGTGTTTTTCAACATCAGGCGTTTCAGGTTCGTTTTGGCCTTTTTTCATAAAATGATCATTTTACTTTTAACGAGTCTTAGGAAACTTTCAAAACCCATTTTAAAACATAAATATTATTTCTTTATGTCTCATAATATTACGGAAAACAAAAACAATGGTTTTCCTTTTAATTAAATCTATTTTGTTAAAACTTTACAGTTTTGATCCGAAACTTGAAGATCTTTGCATTTTTGCCCATGACATTCGTTTCTTTCATTCTTTACTTGATTAGACTCTTAATCTTTAAAAATATAAACCTTGTGGTTACTCAATTCCAATAGAAATGCAGGAACATAATGTTTCTTGGTGAAAACCTAGTTTTCAGATGATTTTACAGTTTTGACTCGAAACACAAAAATCTTTACATTTTTGCCCCTAGAACCAAAGACAATCATTTTGAACCAAAACATCCAATTTTTCATACGGAATAAAACCTATAAAAGCACCTTGGTCTAATTCAAAACTTTTCATAATGTTTTCATTTCATGAAATTTTATGCTTAAAATTTCGTAAAATTCATAATTCCTCAACTGAGCAGAATTTTGACAAACTGTTCATGTTGTCTTAACAGTTTTGATGAGTTCTACAACTTTGTGTTTTAAATTTTCTTAAATTCCAACATTAAGGTGGACTTTTTAGCTGACTTTCTAATCTACCAAATTTTTGCAAAACTTTACAATTTAGTCCTTTTGAAATTTTATGAAACTTCATTCACAAAAGTTGTTTCCCTCACTGTGTTGGCACTCAAAAAACATTGTTTCTTAAGAACTAGCTAAACTTCGTATTTTAACTAAGTTTAATAACTGTTTCATTTTTTTTGTACAAAACCCTACTTTCTTTCTATCATCATCACCATCAATATACAACATAAAACAATCATGCTATAGTGTCCATCTTACATGCCATAGCCCAAAACATTTCATCAAACGCTTAGCATACAAGTTTATAACATAAACTTTCAAGTAGAAAGTTTAGAGATATATCTAAACTTTACTAAGCTTTTTGATCCTCCTTTTAGTACTTGTAAGCATCTCAAAACCTCTTGAAAAGCATCCACTACACAACCCATGAAAATCCCTTCCAAATCATAAACAAAAAGCTCAATAGGAAAAGCTTGAGTTTTTACTTTGAAAACTCTTTAATCTTTATATTCTTCACTTGTTCTTGCTTCCTTACATGATTTGGAGGCTTATGAATAGAAAAATTCTTGAGGGAAGGGGCGGTTTTCTTTGTGTATGCAACGGAAAAAAATTCGTAAAATCCAACTTTTTTTTCCAACAAGTCCTTGGCTATAAATAGGCATCACCCTAGGGGACTTGTTTGCAAAGAAAAAATTGCCCACAACATTTGTCAATTCCACCAAGGGAGATGTGGCACATTCTCCCCCCTTGGAGTGTTCACAATTTTTCTTTTTTTCTCTTTTTTTTTTTTTTTTTCCTTTTTTGGTGACTAACTACCCTAATTATGATTAGAGTTAATTTGGCATTAAGGGGTTGGAACATATCAAGGGATGTAATGGCCCAATCCAAACCCTTTGGCCCCTTGGTGGGCTCCCCCTTACTTTACACAGTCCAAGTTTATATTGACAGTATTTTTCCTATACTGTCAGTATTTCTATACAATTCATAAGGTCCTAAAACATCCCATACTTATTTACATCCACCACATAATGTAATTCCTATGCTGCTTGACTCTATACAGTCCAAATTTATATTGAGAGTATTTTTCATATACTGTCGATATATTCTCTATACTGTTATGAGCTTACATAGCATTCTTTACTCATTCATGTCCTCCAAACAGTATTATTCCTATACTACTTTAACTTTAAACAGTTTAATTTCTATACTAATTACTTTTGTAGTGTAATTTTCATATTATATAACTTTATCAATGTACATTCTTACACTATATTATTCTAATACTGTATAATTTTTCATATTATTATATAGTATTTTTCCTAAACTATATTTTTGTCTTAGTATTTGTTGTAACACATTTTACAATAATTAAGCTTTTCAGCTTATTTTCATATCATTCATTCTTTATTTAAGACTATGACATGATTTTTACCTTTAAAAATCCAGTTTTTGCTTTTATGAACTTTATCATAAAAATTGGATTAAATAATAATCCTTGTGACATATATTTTACTTAACATAATCCTTAAGTTATTGCATTTCTAATGTATAAAAAATGCTCGAGTGTTATTGCTTTCAAACACATTACGAATATAAAATGTGCATACTTTTATTATATTTTAAGGACATATATCTTGTATTTTAATTTGAATTTACCGCATCTAAATTCACTCAGACTATGCCATCAATAACATGCTTGATAATGTTCTTGAACTTTTTAATTTTGTGGTTGACTTAATTTCCAACCACTTAGTGATTGGGGGCAATTCCATGCAGTTTGTTATGAATTTTAAAAATTAGTTTTTTTAGATATAATTTGGTCTTTAAAATTAGTTACTAGCCGCATAGGGAAAATTTGAAAAAAGGAGTTAAGAAAATTTGAAAATAGGTGAATGATCTCTTTTTTTTGTATTAAAAAAAGGTTTTTTTCTGAGCATCGAAATTGCCTCAGTTTTTTTAGAGAAAAGAGAAAAAGGACTGTATCGAAGAGAGGAACCTAACCATGGTAAAAATAAAAAAAAATGAAACTATTTTGATGACCAAAAAGTTAATTTTTTTGATACCTAAAAACTAAAAAAAAAAAAAAAAAAGAGGACATTTGTCCGAAAAATTTTTTGGACGGACTGGTTATCCAAACGCCCCCGCATAGGATATAGATTTGTTCTAAATCTGACAAAACTTGGAAGTTAGTTGTTAGAAGAAATCTAAACAGAGGGGGAATGGTAGAATAAAAGGTAAATGTAGCAATGGATTTTGTGTTTGAGTTTGAGCTTGGTTGCAGATGTTGTTAGTGTTTGAGCTCCAAAACCCTAACACTTTGACTTGGTTGCTTCAATCAATGGAAGAACAGTCATCAGACTGATGACTCCTCGTCGATCAACTTCCATCTGCTTTAACCTCTTCTCTCCATTTTCAAAACCAAATTCCAAATCACGTTGGCCGAGGCCATGGCCATGGCCATGGTTTTCTCAGCGCTGCTTTCTCCACTCCGACACATCCACTTGCAACGAAATCCTCGCCATCATCGAAACCGTCGATCCCATGGAGAACGCCCTCGACCGTGCTCTTCCTTGTCTTTCCCGACACCTCGTCACTTCCGTCCTCAGTCTCATACAACCTCCCAACAACATTCTCGCCTTTCGATTCTTCCTCTGGGCTTGGAACTGGGACTTCCTTCGTAGCAAGGCTTCCCAGAATCTCTTCCTCGACATGCTCCTCAACGACGACAATGCTTTCCATTCCTACTCCAAACTTCTCCGTCATCTCAGCAATCAAAACATTCCCCTTCATTCCGACGCCCTCCAACTGCCCATCAGGGGATTTCTCTGCTCTGGAATGCCCGACAAGGCCTTGGAATTATTCGGACGAATGAGGGATTTCGACTGTAAGCCCAATGTCTTCACTTACAATGCCATTTTGTATATTTTGTTGCAAAAACAGCTTTTCTTGTTAGCTTTAGCTCTTTATAATGACATGTTGAAGTTCAATTCTACTCCTGATTTGATTACCTACAACATCTTGATTCATGGCTTCTGTAAGTCTGGTCGAATCCAGGACGCCCACAAGATGTTTGATGAAATGGCTGAAAGAGGTCTAGCCCCTAATCATAGAACTTATACTATTATTATCTCTGGCTTATGCCAAGCCAAGAGGGTCGACGAAGCCCGTAGCCTACTCAATAGGATGAACGAAATCGGATGCCCTCCCGATTCTGCCACTTACAATGCTTTGCTCAACGGCTACTGTAAATTAGGCAGGATTGATGAAGCTTATGCGCTAATTAGGTCGTCGGAGAAGAACGGCTATGTCGTTGGACTCAACGGATACAGTTGTTTAATTGATGGCTTGTTTAAAGCCAAGAGATACAGCGAAGCGCATGGCTGGTATAGGAAGATGATCAAGGCGGGAGTCAAGCCCGACGTTGTCTTCTATGGCATAATGATCCGGGGATTATCCGATCAAGGTAGGGTTGAGGATGCTCTTAAAATGCTGAACGGCATGAGTCGGGAAGGTTTGGTTCCGGATGCATACTGCTATAGTGCTCTGATTAAAGGGTTTTGCGATATCGGCCTTTTGGATGAGGCTCGATCTCTTCATCTCCAGATATCCAACCAAGATTGCTTTCCGAATGCATGTACGTACACTATTCTCATTTGTGGTATGTGCAGAAATGGGCTGGTTAAGGAGGCGCAACATATATTTGAGGAGATGGACAAGCTTGGATGTTTTCCCTCTGTCGTTACCTTTAATTCTCTTATTCATGGACTTTGTAAGGCTGGTGAGCTTGAGAAGGCCCACCTGCTATTTTACAAGATGGAGATAGGAAGAAATCCGTCATTATTTCTTCGTCTTTCTCAAGGGGCCAGCAGAGTTCTTGATGGTGGGAGTCTTCAGAGTGTGGTGGAGAAACTCTGTGAGTCGGGCCGGATCCTTAAGGCGTACAAAATTCTCTCGCAGCTAGCTAATAGTGGGGTTATGCCAGATGTTGTGACTTACAACAGTCTAATTAACGGGTTCTGTAAGGCCGGAAACATAAACTGCGCTCTTAAGCTTTTCAAAGACATGCAATTGAAAGGGCTTTCCCCTGATTCTGTTACATACGGAACACTTATAGATGGACTTCAAAGGGTCGACAAAGAAGAGGATGCCTTTGTGGTCTTTGATCAAATGGTGAAAAATGGTTGCGCACCCAGCTCTTCTGTTTACAAAACACTTATGACTTGGTCCTGCCGTAGAGGAAAACTCTTGTTAGCTTTTAGTCTATGGTTAAAATATCAGAGTAACCTTCCCGGAAGGGATAAGGAAGAAATCAATGCTATAGAGGAAGATTTCAAAAGGGGAGATCTCGAGAAGGCAATTAGAGGTCTTCTTGAAATGGATTTCAGATTTAAGGATTTTGATTTAGCGCCATATACCATTTTGCTCATGGGGCTGTGTCAGGGAGGAAGAATAGATGAAGCCTTGACGATATTTTCTGTTCTTGAGGAGTACAGTGTCAACGTCCCTCCGTCTAGTTGTGTGAATTTGATTTACGGTCTCTGTGAAAGCGGGAAGTTGGACCTGGCTACAAATATTTTTCTTTACACACTGGAGCAGGGCTTTATGATGAGAAAAACCTGCAACCATTTAATCAGGTGTCTTCTTTGTGCCAAAGATAAAAGACATCTTGCCTCCGATGTTGTTAGGAGGATGGAGTCTATTGGTTATGATCTTGATGCCTATCTATACCAGACCACAAAGTTTCTTTTAAGTTGTCACTTGAACAAATCACAGAACAAAGCTGTGCTTCGTGGATAATTTTACTCGTACGCCCACAGTTTAAGCCTTCTGTAATGCAGAGAATAAAGAAACACAAAATTTTGTAGGATCTGCAATGAATTATTTGATTTTTTTTTTCTGCAGTTTACTAGAGCCAGAGGGAGGAAAAGAAACTCTAGATTGGAGTTCCTCCAATGAGTTCAATTTTCTCTGAACCAAGCAAGCATTTCTCGCCTTTGTTGGTTGTGGTTCCTTGACCAGATGGTTGACATTTTTATGTTTTATTTTTTGACTGTAGACTATAATAGTACCTGAGAAGTAGGCTGTAGTTTTTCATTCTTTAAATACAAAATGTAATCATTTTTGGTTATACGTTGGAGCCAGATTCTGTTCTACGGTTGTTTGATTCCTGTACTAGTTAAGTTATCCTGATCAAACCAACATATCACACAAGTACCATTCAAACACATCACTTAAATATAAAATATGTACTCAAGTTGTCTAACACTTTTCAATTGATTCTAAAAACACTCTCCACACATACATACATACATACATGCATGCATAAAGGAAGTAGGACGACGTGTCTCTTTTTGGCTATGGTCGCAGGATCCTCGACCAACAACGCAAAAACTAGGAGTTCGGAACTCAAAGGTTATCCCAAGTAAGTAAAAGACACCAGTAAAAGTTCCAAGAGCACTAACAGTGATCTCCAAAGGAAGTCTTCAAACATATTGTTTTGTTTAAAAAATTATAAACAAAAATAGTGGAAAATATAGAAAATTTAAGCAAAAGAAAAAAGTAAAAAAATAGAATTTTCAAAATTGTGCGTCAAATTCGTGCTTGTTGTTTAACTCAGCCCAAAATGTCAAGACCTGAAACAACACGACCCATTTCCGCCCAAAACATTTGGACCTAGTCCAAAGTCTAGCCCAGCTCTGTCCATTTTCAAAAAAAAAAAAACCTAGTCATTCACACATAGCCTCTACACGTGTCATTGTTGGAAAAATAATACGCAGCAGAAATTAAAATTTTTTTTACACCGGTGTATTTTTCAAAACACAAGTTTGATACGCTATATGCATAAATTAATCAGATCTTACTAACCTTATTTGTTGAAGAGCTTCTACAATCGATGAAGAGAAGAACGTTCCAGAAGAACCTCAATCAACTAGTCTTCTTTGTTATTCTCTATCCATGATCAGAGTGCGTGTGAGCGCACGTCATACAGCTCTTCCCCGGTAACTCTCCTTCCGACCAATTGAGAAATGCCTAGAACTACTGTTCATGATTTGTGAACAATAGCTCTTCAGGAGAGTTCAGAGACTCACATTATAGAGTGTTCAAACCGATCTTAATAATTAAGTAGTCTCATTCCCTATTTATAAAGGCTGTACTAAGGGGTTAGTCCTTATTAGATAAGGCCTTAAAAATTCGAATATGGATCAATATCTGATAAAATCATGTAAAAACATGTGATCAGATTATCGTTTGATTGGCAGGCTGAATTGGCATATTAGCCTGCCAAACTTACTCCATCAATAGGCCAACCATGAATATTAACCTACCAAACTTACAATAAATGATCTTTGCAAATCTTTTATTTTCTACCCGAGATTCTTTGGATAAAATCTTAGTTTTAAGTCAAATAACCCAATACAGAAGTTATCTGATTAAAACAACCATATCTAGATAATATCTAGGAAAATAAATATTTTGAATAATTCAACAAGTTCATCTTGAATTAATTTTCACAAAATTAATTCAATCAATAAACAGACATGAATTATCTAGATACAATCGAATTTCAACCAATCTAATAATTTAACATAAGTCACCATTTTATTGAAAAAGTACGCCTTATCGTTATAGGATTTATTATGAGTTAGCAAAGGAGAATTGATGGACCTATATAGTTCAAATTCTTGGTAATTATGAAACCAAATATCCTATATATACATTTCATAATTATCAACGCTAACACTGCTTCACTAAAAGCTTAAAGCTGCACTCTCGAATTATATAAAATTACGAAGCTGAATAGCTAAGTATCTATGACATATCATAATGGATCGTATCCCAAAGAGAAGCTATGGATTCCGTATCTATGAATAACAAGTCTATGCTATCAAGAGTTATGTCTCCAACGTACCAGTATGCATGCCATTATAAATTATAAATGTCACCCTTTGGTATATTAAAAGACATAAGCCAAGACAACGAGCCCACTATTTATTTTAGGATTAAGATACAATACATATGATTGGTCTAAAGGGAATTAATTTGTCGAGACAGAATTATTAATCCAAATCAATTACACTTTATGTCCCGATCCAATACATCGTCACCTATGACAATGTACTACTACCTCAAGATCCTCAAGGAACTTGCGAAGCCACACTGCTTCTTTCGAAGTATCACTAGCTGCCACAAACTCAGCGTCCATCGTTGAATTTGAAGTGCAATCTTGCTTGACATTTCTCCAAACAATGGCACCATCGCCCAGAGTAAACACAAAACCTGAAGTCGATTTTCTTGAATCTAGATAGGATTGGAAATCCTAGTTAGTGTATCCTAGAGGTTTTAAATCCTCACCTGAATACACAAGCATATACCCTCAAGCCCTTCTTAGGTACTTGGAAATATGCTTGACCAGAACTCAATGGTTTGGTCCTAAATCCGACTGAAATCGACTTACAATCCTGACCATATAATTAATATCCGGTTGTGTGCAAAGCATGACATACATGAGACTACCCACTGCTGAACTGTAAGGCAACTTCTTCATGTATTTTCTTTCTTCATCAGACTTTGATGAGTCTTTCTTAGAAAGATTAATTCTAGACTTAGATGGTTGCCCACCTTTCTTAGAATCTTGCATTGTATACCTTTTGAGAATTTTATTTATGTAGCCCGCTTAGGATAAAGCTATCATTCTGTTCATCCTATCCCCAAAGATCTGGATACCGAGAACATAATTAGCTTCACCTAAGTCTTTCATGTCATCTTTCATGTTAAACTACTTAGTCAACTATAATTTGACCGATGACAACACCCCAATGTCATTGCCAATTAACAAAATGTCATCTACAGAAAGCAGTAAAAAAACCACCTTCCCATGCTTAATATGTTTGTAAACCCATGGTTCGTCTATATTTTGTGCAGCCCATAAGTCTTGATCACTTGACAAATCTTATGTTCCAAGAACGGGAAGCCTGCTTAAGTCCATAAATTAACGTTAGCAGCTTACAAACCTTACCCTCCTGACCCTTAGCCTTGAACCCGTCTATCTGCACCATATAAATGGAGCCGTTTAGAAAGGCCATCTTGACATCTATCTACTAAATCTCATAATCAAGAGAGGCAGCTATAGACAAGAGAATGCGGATGGATTCAAACATGGCTACAAGTGACAAGGTTTCTTCGTAATTGATTCCTTTCTTTTACGTGTATCCCTTAGCTACCAGTCTAGCCTTATAGGTTTTGACTTTTCCATCTACTACTTTCTTTCTCTTATAAATCCACATACACCCTATGAATTTTACCTCTTCGAGAAGATCCACAAGTTTCTAGACCTGATTAGTTTTCATAGACTTCATCTCTGTATTTACTGCCTCTGTCCAAAGTTTCGAATCAACATCCTCTATAGCCTTTTTGTAAGTGTAAAGATCCCTGTCATGTTCAACCGGTCATCCAAAAGGCTTCATCATTGAATATATACCTCTTGGGTTGACACCCAATCCTCCCGCTACATCGAAGCCCATTAGGTTGTTGTTTGATCAGTTTTTTACATTGATTGGAACGGTTTTATTCGGAACCCCCAGAGTGATTGAATCACTTGCCAACTTCTCAAGCACCACTTTGCTTCAAGGTTTAAAGTCGTCCATGTAACTTGCATTAGTCGAAACCATGACTTTATTTTCCTTTGGATTATAACAATAACCCTCCTTTAGTCCATTTTGGATATCCTACAAAATCGAACGTCCTTCCAGCTTATTCGTTTCCTTAAATAGGACATGAGCTAGACATCCCTATATGCGAATATGGTTTAAGGATGTCCTTTTCCCCATCCATAACTCGTGAGGAGTTTTAAGAACCGATTTTGAAGGCACATTATTCAAAAGATAACATGTGGTTTGTAGTACATATCCTCAAAAGGATAAAGGCAATAATGAATAACTCATCATGGACTTAACCACGTCCAACAAAGTCCTATTCTTTCTCTTAGCTATGCCATTCTATTGTAGAGTAGCCGGCGCAGTCAAATTGGATAGAATCTCATTTTCTAATAAGTGTTCCAAGAACTCATAAAAAAGGTATTCACCACCTTGATCAGATTGAAGTGCCTATATGGGTTTACCTAATTGCTTTTCTACTTCAACTCGAAACTTCGTGAACTTATCATAAGTTTTGCTTTTGTGGTGCATTAGGTACATATACCCATACTTTAAGTAATCATCAATAAAAGTGATGAAATACTCATACATTCCTCATGCCCGGATGTTAATAGGTCTACAAATATCACTATGCACAAGTTCTAGAACCCTTTCGGTCTTATTGCCCTTAGGCCCAAATGGTTTTTTGGTTATTTTGACGTCCAAACAACATTTATATTATGGTATAGATTCCACCTTTAAGTGACTTAAAGGTCCATCCCTTGCCAAGCTTTGAATACTATTTAGGTTAATATGACCTAGTCGCAAATGCCAAAAATAGGTCTTATTAGAGTGATAAGTTTTAAGTATTTTAAAGTTATTATCATTAATCTTAGTGTTATCTTAGGTTTGATAAAGAATAGATCATTTTGCATCCATTCATCACAGATAAAAGATTTGTCTTTACGAATCACTACTTTATTATTAAAAGAAACTACATAAGAGTCATTAAATAAACAAGCTATAGAAATTAAATTTCTTTTAAATTTAGGAACATAAAAACAATCGCGCAAAACTATATTCCTATAATTGTCAAAATAAAGATGGACATCTCCCACTGCTTCAGCCAATACTAAGGATCCATCGCCTATCTAAAGAGTGAAGTCTTTATGAAGCAGACTTCTCGTTTCTTTGAACCCCTCCTTAGGAAAAGAAGTCCTTGCAATTCTTTTTGATGTGTCCAACCTTCCCATAGAAAAAACACTTAAGCTTCTCCAGGTTCTTTTTTTTCTTCTTCTTGTTCTTGCCATTTGCAGGAATAGAAGACTTTCCATTCTTGGCCCATTGCTTCTTTCCATTCCCAGAGTTAGGATTGGAACCAAAGGCAGCCACCAAGTTGGCCTCACGACTAGCAAGAGTTTTCATGATCAGATTTTTGAACTCCTATAATCACTTCATTAACTTAGTCAAGGTCATTTCTCATCTATTGCTTAAATTAAATGAAGCTCTAAATAAGATAAACTTCTTAGATAGAGTCTCAAAGACCATAGTCATTTGTGTTTTAGCATCAATGTCAGCTCCATTTGTTTGAGCTTTAGCAAGTTAACCCATGACCAACAATATATGCTCCTTTACAGACATCCCTAGTCTTTGTTTGTAGTTTAGAAGTTTCCAAAGTCCCCCTTGTTGTTTTGTTAGGGCCTGGCCTCCAAACATGTCTTCAAGATTATCCATGATCTGCTTCGCAATCTCATAGTCTTCATGTTGAGCCTGACGCATGTTATTCCTGTTGGCCATAACATAATAGTGGGCCTGATCATTAGCATCTTTCCAGCTATCATACACTTGGATTTGCTCATTATTGGAATCTCCTATAGGCTCAAGAGAACACAGAGTTGTCAGCATAAATTTTAATTTCTCAAAGGACAGGACAATATTCAGGTTCCGTTTCCAATCATTAAAATGCTCATCGGTAAATTGGTTTTTGTCAAGTATCGATGATAAAGTGTTTTAGGCATTTTTAATCTACAATAAAGAATCATATACCAAACATAAGCAAATATACCATAATAATTTAGTAAGATAACACAATCATGTAAAACATACAATATATTTATGTGTAAAAACCTTGAAAATATCATAGCCTTATAATGATAATTTTCAACTCAGAATTCAACAAGTCATTTAGGGGAGACTTGCCAAATTCAATTAGGAGCATGGATCCCCTCTTGATCAATATATGCCATCTAGGACTCGTATGATCCAGCATATATTAATAATCGTTTCTTTGGCCATTAAATTTATTAACAGAGCTTCTAGGGGAGGTTAATAATAAAATCAACATGAGTGTATAACTATCATTTCAATATTTTATCTATGAGTTATAATCATCACCTAGGGGTGTGCAATGATAAATCATACTAAAATACCTTATCCTGTAGGAGATCTAACCTAGTACATGATGAAGTCCCTTCCTAAGGGTCAAAACCATCATGTGCTATCTATAGACCAACGATGGAGGCTGTAAGTCATCTTTTCAAAAACCTTCTCCCACTCAATCTTTTGAAATCAAGGTTTTATTTTAAAAACATGCATAAACAATTGTTAATAAGTGGCAATCCTTATTCTATATAACATGTTATCAACATACATGGCAAATCATATTATAATGCAGAGAAGCAAAGTAATATGCAAAGTTACAAGCAAAATAATAATAAATAGCTATAATATTATAGCTCCACCCTAGAGATAAGAAAATAAAGATTACAAAAGATAAATCAAAATATATTGTTGATTCTTCATCCTTAAATCTTCAAATTGTATCCTTCTTTATGTATTATCCATCTCCAAGTCTTCAATCTCGCATAGATCAAATACTTTATATTTTCAGTCATATCCAAATTTAATGTTTCTTAGAATTGTCCAAAAAATAAAATCAAAACTATATTGAAAAATGCACCTTTTAGGAAAAATCCATAACTCTTTATCGGCATGCTGATCTGTGTAATCGACCTCTCAATTATGACCCTTCAACCTGCTGAACCTCATAGTTTGACTTGCCAGTCATGATAGATCAGCCTGCCAAACTTGAAAGTTTGGCCTGCCGCTAGAACTGTCAGAATTCTACTCCGTAGATAGTCTGTCAATCCCAAAGGTTTGGCTTGCTGATCTTAAGGGTTTGGCCTACCAACTGAACTGAATTCACGTTTTCTAGAAAATACACTTTTTATCTAGTTTTTCAATCTTACTTTTAACAATTCACAGACATAAAATTAGAGACTTAGGAAATACTTGTAGAATGCTATCATCCGTTTTATAGATCTGTCTTGTCTCTAAATGATTATTTAATTACAAAATTCTTACAAATTTAAAATTAAATAATAATTCCAAGACGGTGTTGATAGACCACCACCTAATTACATGAAAAACCTAGATACACATTCTATCTTCTAAGGAACCATAACCGGCATAAATTAATTAATGAATGAATAATAATTTAATCAACCATAATCAATTAATAAACATTCACCAGATAATCCATGACGACATATAAATATACATAGAAACCCTAGAGTGCCAACTCTTCAAAATTAAATTTAAGCATAGGAGAGATCAAGATCACATAATTTATTTATATAGCATGATCACAAACTTGTAAATTATGTAAAAACTAGGCTGTGATACCAATTGTTGCAAAAATAGTACGCAGCGAAAATTAAAAATTTTTTTATACTAAAGTATTTTTCAAAACATAAGTTTGATACACTATATGCATAAATTAACCAGATCTTACTTGCCTTGTTTGTTGAAGAGCTTCTACAATCGATGAAGAGAATAACATTTCAGAAGAGCCTCAACTAACTGGTCTTCTTTGCTATTCTCTATCCATGATCGGAGTGCATGTAGGAGCACGTTGTATAGCTCTTCGCCAGTGACCTCCTTCTAACCAATTGAGAAATACCCAGAACTAATGTTCATGATTTGTAAACAAAAGCCCTTCAGGAGAGTTTTAGAGACTCACACTATAGAGTACTCACTCTTGATCTCTCAAATGATCTTAATAATTGTGTAGTCTCACTCCCTATTTATAGAGGTTGTACCCAAGGGTTAGTCCTTATCAGATAAGGCTTCAAAAATTTAATTCTCGATGAATATCTAATAAAATCGTATAAAAATGCGTGATCAAATTATTGTTCGGTCCGTAGGCCAAACTTACTTCATCAACAGGCCAAACCTGAAGATCGGTTTGCTGAACCTGTGGTAAATGATCCTTGTGAATCTTTTATTTTCCACCCAAGATTCTTTAGATAAAGCCTCAGTTTTAATTCAAATAACGCAATAAAAAAAGTTATCTAATTAAAACAACCATATCTAGATAATATCTAAGAAAATAAATATTCTGGATAATTCAATAAGTTTATCTTGAATTAATTTTCACAAAATTAATTCAACCGATAAACAAACATGAATTCTTTGATACAATAGAATTTTAGTCAATCTAATAATTTAATAGAATTTCAACCAATCTAATAATTTAACATAAGTCACCAATTTATTAGAAAAGCACACCATATTGTTACAGGATTTATTATGAGCTAACAAAGGGGACTTGATGGACCTATACAGTTCAAGCTCCTGATAATTACGAAACCCAATATCCTAGATATGCATTTCGTAATTATCAGCTCTAACGCTACTTTACTAAAAGCTTAGAGTTGCACTCTCGAATTATATAAAATTATGAAACCCGAATAGCTAAGTATCCATGAGATGTCATAATATATCATATCCCCATAGAATATCCATAATCAGTTTAAAGATAAATTTTGTCTTACCTTCATGATTATTTTTTTATTATTTTCCATTATCTCACCATCGAAAAACTTACCATATAAAGACAGTATACCATTTGGTTACACCTATGTATCCAAATGGTTGAGCGCTCCAGTCTTCCAATTACAGAATAACGCATATAAGAGGATATCAACGACTCATAAAGAGGAGCTATGGATTCCATATCTTGAATAACAAGTCTACGCTCTCAAAAGTTATGTCTCTAACGTACTGGTGTACGTATCATTATAAATTGTAGATGTCACCCTTTGATATATCAAAAGACATAAGTAAAGATAACGGGTCCACTATTTATCTCAGAATTAAGATACAACATATATGATTGTCTAAAGTGAATTGATTTGTTGAGATAGAATTATTTATTCATCTAAATCAATTACACTTTATGTCTCGATCTAGGTGAGAAATACACTAATGTTTCTATTCATGGAGTCCACCTCCGATGGCCAAGATAAATCATCTCTCTTTAGAGATATAGATAACATAACAATCTTTGCATGAATGCAGTGCCCAACTTTATTCCCTCAATTACGGATCTTATAATTTAGACCGTCACCTTTAGAATCATGTCTTCCATATAATCTTTCTATCATATACTTGATTCTAAAGGTTTAGACCAATAGTCTCAGACTTTTGTTTAGTTATCATACATCTAACAATTAGGAACGTAAAGATGACAATCAATTTTGGTATATGAATAATAAATAAATTCTTTATTGATAAAAATGTCTCTAAAACTATATTACATTTTTACTCCTTAGGGCATTCATGTCTAACAGTCTAGCATGGAGCTCCTTTCATTGTCTATATATAAATTTACTATGCATCAGAGCTCATTTCTCCTCCTTCACTCTCTCTAAATTACTCATTCTCTTTCTAACTCTTAAACATTTTCCCTTCTCTCTAGATTTTATTCTTTCTTTCTCTAAAAATTTTCCAAAATTCTCAATCTTCTACCTCGATTCTTCTCAATCCTCTCCTAGAGTACTCATCAAGCTCAAATCTCCTTCAAATTCCAAAAAAGCACCTGTGGTACTTCCATTTTCTTCTTTCTTTCTTCTTTATTTCTCTTTTCTTCACTTTTTTTCTTTTATTTACACTTTCCTTTTCTTCCTTTTTCTTTCTTTTTACCATGGTCTCAAAGTACCAACACCTAAGAAAATACTTCCTATCACTTTAACAAAAGGTTCTCAGGCAGAAATACAAGTTTAGAATCATTCAACTATGGATTCTCATGTGTTTTGGCATCCTAGTGATGTGAGGATATAGATTGAAGGAAAAACTCTTCTGAATGGCTTTAATCAATGCACCGGCCTACCAGGTGTAGGTATTAGTTTTAGTGCAATGAGAAGAAAAGCCTATGCCATTGAGCCCAAATGTAACAAATGTGGGTGTCATACTTGTAACTGTGAATACGCTTCGCCTGGATTTGTATAAGTAATAGAAAGGACAAAATCAATTTCTGCAATAATGGACTTTCTAAAGAGGACTTGGATGTCTCCATGCTTCTCTTTAGAACCCTTCGAGTCAATATGTCTAAGGTGCAATTTCTAAAATTTGGCCTAAATCTATACCGAAAGATGTCTAAAGAATCTAGCATTAAAGACCTTATTTGTCAGTTTATAAGAAAAATAAATGGGGAGTAAATTATCGATCCATAGATGTCATGTGAGTGTTTGTTTATTTTGAAATCGTTATAATAGGTGCTTAATAATTTGTTTTTGTGTTTTGAATATTTGTTTGCTTTTAGATTGTCACACTAAGTATTAAATAATTAGTGTTTGCAATGGATGATGACAACGACGATGGGGATAGATCTTGTCCTGTAGGCGAGGGGCGACGACCAAGACGACGGCTCCAACATGAAATGGCATCATGAGAGAGAGACTCAAGAGGTCTACAATGATCTACTACGTGAGAAGGCCACGGGTGATGCGTAATTGGAACGACAATGTGAGAGAGGAAGAGATAAAAGAGAGAGATAAGAAGAGAGAGAAAAAGAGGGGACAACCAAATGTGAGAGGGGAAAAAGATAAATGAGATTTTTCTTTTCCTTTTTGAAGGAGATCGAGATTTGTGGTAGATCAAAATTTATGACATTTTTTTTTCTAATTGTCCGTTTGAAAGGGTGGTTGAAATCGATTTTGAAATAAATTTTGTAAAAGAAAACATTATAATAAGAGTGGTTAGAATCATGAAACACAATTGGAACTGCTTTTGTCCAATGGACATAAATTTTACAATTTGTGACATAAAATTAAATTGGTTTATAAGGTAGCATATTGTGTAATTTTTTCAATAGTTTAGGGATCATGTGTTGGTGTGTAATTTTTTCAATGTTTTAGGGATCATAAGCGTTGTGTGTAATTTTTTCAACATGTTAGGGATCATCTGCGTTAGATTTTTTTTTTTTTTTTTTTTTTTTTTTTAAGAGACCAATTAGGCGGTAGGTTTGAGGGCTTGCTCAGCATTCAATCAGCCGCCGCGAAGAGCTTTCAGTGTCCAAGTCGTCCTCTCAGTTAACTCCCATGCGAATGCGAATGCGAATGCGAATGCGTTTTCTATCTTCTATTCGGACTCCCAGATTCTTCGTCATTATCAATGGATATTTTTCTTCTTCTTCTTTGTCCCATTTGAAGTTGAACATCATAAACGACAACCATCAAACACAACCTTCCAATTCCAATTCCAAACCCGAACCCGGCGAATATTCCGACGAAATAACAGAAATCCTTGAGAGTCTCAGAAACCAACCCAATCTGGCTATCACCTTCTTTCGTCGAACAAAACAAGCTGGCTTTCCCCTCGGAATTTCCTCTTACGCCCAACTCATCACCATGTTCTCTCACTCCCATTCCCATTTGTATTCTCTCTTCTCCGACCTCATTCGACAAAACCCAAATCTCAATTTCTCCGAATTACTCGAAAATCTTGATGGGCAATCTTCTTCTCCAGCTTACAACGCCTTGATCAAGTCTTATGTGAGTTTTTTCATGTTTGACCATGCTATTCGTTTTCTCTTCCAGTCAAATACCTCAACTGGCTTTGTTCCTCATATCTTTACATCCAACTTTCTTCTTAGTCGTTTAATTGACTTTGGCAAAATTGATGTGGCTGTCGTTTTGTACAATCAATTGAAGAGGATGGTTGGTTTTAGTCCTAATGAATATACTTATGCCATTATGATTAAGGCGTGTTGTAAAAAGGGTAATTTGGATGAAGCTGCTAACGTGTTTTTGGAAATGGACGAAGCTGGGGTAACCCCTTCTTCATTTGCTTATAATGCTTACATTGAAGGGCTTTGTGCCGGCCAGAGATCGGGCTTGGGATACCAAGTTCTCCGAGCCTGCAAAGAGGCGAAGGTCTCCATTGATAGGTTTGCTTATGTCGTTGTAATTCGTGGATTCTGTAATGAGATGAAATTGCGTGAAGCCGAGGGTGTATTTCTTGACATGGAAAGAGATGGGGTTGTCCCGGATTTACATGCGTATGGCGCAATGATCGAGGGCTATTGCAAGGCCTCTAATTTTTTAAAAGCTTTGGCTCTTCACACCGACATGGTTTCGAGAGGCATCAGAACTAATTGTGTGATTGTTAGTTCGATTCTTCAATGCTTGTGTAAGATGGGCTTGTTTGATGAAGCAATAAATCAATTCAAGGAAGTTAGGGGTGCAGGAATTCATCTTGATGGAGTTTCTTATAATATCATAGCCAATGCTTTATGCGAACGTGGGAAAGTAGAACAGGCCGTTGAATTGCTCGAAGAGATGGAGAGCAAGGGAATTGGTTTGGATGTCATGCATTACACCACTCTTATTAAGGGCTATTGTCTCAAAGGGAATGTAGTTGATGCCTTGAATTTTGTGGAGGAAATGACCGAGAAGGGTCTTAAGCCTGATATTGTTACTTGTAATGTACTTGCTGCTGGGTTTTCTAGAAGTGGCCTTGCATCTGAGGCTTTTGGACTTTTAGATTATATGAACGCACAGTGTGTAAAGCCGGACTCTACTACGTATAATGTAATAATTGAAAATTTATGCATGGGAGGAAAAGTGAAAGAAGCTGAAGTGTGTTTCAATGAATTGGAAATTAAGAGTGTTGATAGTTATTCTGCCATGATCAATGGATATTGTAAAGCAAACTATACAAGAAAGGCCTATGAACTTCTTCTTAGGTTGTTGAAGCAAGGAATTTCAGTAGGTAGAAGTAGCTTCTTTAAACTACTCTGTAAATTATGTGCAGAAGGTGAAAACGACAGAGCTGTTTTGTTGTTTGAAAGAATGTTAGCCATGAAAATAAAACCCAGCAAAGTGATGTACAATAGAATCCTGTCTTCTCTCTCCCAGGATGGAAATGTGAGGAAGGCCTGCCAGATTTTTGATAGTTTAGTTGAGTGGGGGTTCACTCCTGATGTCATTGACTACACTATGATGATTAAAGGCTGTTGCAGAGTGAATCACCTGCATGAGGCCTTTGGTCTCCTCCACGATATGAAAAGAAAAGGCGTAGAACCTGATATTGTCACTTATACAGTTTTGCTTGATGCCCTTTTCAAAACACGGATTATAAGACACCGCTCCCACTCCCATCTAAATGGGATGAAAAGGAATGAAACACCATTGGATATCTCATCTGTTTTGACTGAAGTGCAGGAAATGAAAATAACACCTGATATAATTCTTTGTACTGTTTTAATAGATGGCTATAGTAAGCTAGAGAAATATGAGGCTGCTCTTGCGCTTTTTAAAGAAATGATTGAAAGAGGACTAGAACCTGATGTGGTGACTTATACTGCTCTTTTGTCAGGCTGTTGTGATGGAGGTGATGTGGATGGGGCTGTAAGCCTCATTGAGGAAATGTCATCTAAGGGAATACAGCCAGATGCTTGCATGCATGCTGCTCTTCACAATAGAATCCTAAAGCAAAAGAAGAGCAGGTTAGGAAATACTGTCTTTGTTGGCATTTGGTGACTCAATAGAAATGTCTTGTTTTAAATTTATTTTCATATGTTTGAGAAGTGAACTCCTTTCATCGATTAGCCCAATCGAGAATATTCCGAATGGAGACAGGGATATCATTCATCTTTAGTATTTGGTTTCTGTTTAATTAGGGATTACGTTATTTAGGGATTAGGTTTAGTTTCCCATTATCAATTTGAGTAGTTTTCTTATTTTGTTTCGATTCATTTTCCTAGTTTGTCTGCTTATAAATA
This sequence comes from Artocarpus hirsutus, assembly GCA_946598075.1. Classification (NCBI taxonomy): domain Eukaryota; kingdom Viridiplantae; phylum Streptophyta; class Magnoliopsida; order Rosales; family Moraceae; genus Artocarpus; species Artocarpus hirsutus. The sequence goes on from CAMOHE010053971.1 coordinate 41,447, forward strand.
GAGCAGTTTGTAATTAATTTATAGATTTGGTTGATGAATGAATATTGAGATTTCAATTTCTGAATTCTTGTGTTCTGGTTTCTCTCATCTGTTTCTCCTTTGTCTCTGTAATCTCTCTTGATTCTGTCTGTTTCTTTGCTTTAATTCCATCTCTCTCTTGGTTCTGCATCAATTACTTCTTGTTCTGCAGGTGGCTGAGATGAGACAGGTTGATATGTGGTCACTTGCAAGCATCTGTTTATATGATGCATGGAGTTTTTCAAACTGCCTTGAGGTTTATGCCTTACGCTTTACATGTGCCCAGCTACCCGACCATGAGTTCTAGACCAAGACTTCAATGACTTCCTGTTGTGACTTATAGGTTGAGCCCTAACCGGCAATGACCGGCAAGGTTTACATTCTATCCTTTGAGGGGTTTTTTCTGCAATTACTGTCATCTGCATTTGAGCCTTTTTAAGAGATGTGTGGCCACGGCTCGACTCTAGTGTTTTTTGGGAGAATCTGGTATGTGATTTACGCTACACTACACAAAAACAGCTTTGGCTGCACATTAAGTTGATGGTCTCTTGATCTGTCTAGATTTTTCTTCCTTTTTTTTTTTTTGTTAAATTCATATATTTTTTGTCGAGTTGTGTACTAATTTTAGTAAGCTTGCATACAAAACTTTATGCAAAAGTTGGTGAATCGAATTAACAGACCTACAAATGAAATTGACTTGGAATATATATATATATATATATATTTGAGGAATAAATGCCACTACGGAAAGGCTTTGTAACCATCAGTTGGTGACAAATGAAGGAACAAGTGAAGAAACATTTTCCTTTTCCTCTTTCGTTTCTGGTATATGATTATAACGTTTAACTTAATATTTTAACTTTGTTCTTCATATTTCCTTCCAATTTTGTCGCAGGAGAATACTCAAGTTCAGAGGCCTCAAAATTTTGGACAAAACCTTGAAAAAGCTGAGTGATTAAACATGTGTGCTTCTGAAAGACAGCATGGAAATAGAAACTGAGCTTGACCATCCTCCCAAGATTTTTCTTAACCAAGGATCTTGAGAATTGTCCATCTAAGGTGAGGCAACATCATGATGTTATGGTATACGAGGGTCAACAAACCTATAGCGGCTATCACGGTTTTAGACGTGGACCATAGAATATGATTGTGCTATTGGTAAATGTTTATTGTTTCAAAAAAAAAAAAAGATTGTGCTATTGGCACTTCTAGTAAGCCTGTAAATAGAAATTCCATGTGAAAGAGAGAAAAGCGTATGAAATAAGAGTTGAAACAATTGCCATAATAGCTGTATACAATTTGTGCCTGCAGTTTGCTGCATTTGTGATACAAATGGAGAGGTCTTCTATCATATCTTGGAGAAGTTGAGAGCACAAGTGAGCCTTTTATGTCAGCTGCAAAGGATCCTCCCCATGGCTTCACCAATCTAAGCGCTACTTTTAAAAGTGTTTGAATGTTTTTTTTCAAAGAGCTTTAGTCCTCTGGAACAACTTTCAACAAAGGCTGTGACATGTAGTTTCTTGAGGAAGTATTCTAAAAGAGTATTTGGCATAATCAATTATAATAAAAACTTTTGGTTGCAACAGAGTAAAGCTAGCATAATCAATTATAATCAAAACTTTTGGTTACAACAGAGTAAAGATATCATATGCTATAGTGATAAAAAAAAAGTGAGCTACAACATAAAACTCTCACATGCTTTAGTTTTCAGTTCAAAAGTGTTAATTCTAACTACACTTTCTAAATACTCTGTATGAAGATTTTGAAACTTGTATTAGTGTTTCAAAAATATTTATAGATTTTATTTCAGGATTTATTTTTTTTTAATTTTTGCTTAAATATTATTGGAAAATTGATTCGATGACGCAACAGAATTTTTAAAAAATTTATATATATTCAAAATTTAACTCAAATTGCTATAAACTATAAATAAAATTTTAACTAAATGTACCTATTGAACACCAGGAACAACACTTCTAACTAATCAAGGAAAATCTTTACCTTTAGATCTTAAATGTTATGCCTCTTTCTTCAAGTTGTTGTGTGTGTAGGCACAGCTTGGCAAATACCCACAACAACTTCTCTCCTTCCTACCATCATAGTGCTTGAGTAATTAAGAACACTAAAAGAGACCGATCAAAGTTCTCTCTAAAATTAGCACTATAATAGTCTAAGAATAAATGAGGGCCCAAGACCTCTATTTATATAATAGGTTGGAGGAGCCTCAAGTCTATCAAGATTAGGACAGAATGTTCTCTTTCCTCTCACTATAGAAGAAAATGCCACATAAGGATAAAATCCCCTTGGTGTGCACACCTATACCATGGAGAGGAGGATTCAAACTCCAGCCAATTATAGTGTAGAGTTTTGTGATTATCTGGATCATCTAAGATAATTTCAATTCAAATAATTCTATTTAGATTAGAATTCTATTATTAAAATAATTTTCTCATTTAAATAATTATGAATAATTATCCTTTATTCAAATTCAAATATAATAATGATTTAAATTAATTATTCAAATATAAATAAATAACTATTTCAAAATCTATTTTGTCTGAAATTAATTAAACAATCAATTATCTAGAAAAACTAGAAGTTTGCACCTAGAGTCCACTAAGACTATGTTTGGCACCATGTAGTACAACTGGACTATGTGTGTGACACAAATAGGCCTTGTAACCTATTCAACGTATTCTTTTGTATTACTTGTGGTAAATTGCATCTACACAGCTTGTCAAAGAATTATTTAAGAGAAAATTACATGTCATCCCCTCTTTTGAAAGTTGTGTTTATTTATGTCACTTTTAGAAAAGTTTATGTCACACTATTATTTATATTGCATCTTAAGTTATGCCACAAATAAACATGCATGGCATTTATAAAAATTTAAATTTTAAAAGATAACATTTATAAAAATTTTCCATTAGTTCACTGGCATTGAGACCCGTTGGACATATATTTATCAAGGTCTAATAATCAAATGAACTAATCCCTAACTAGTAATCTGTGTAATTATTAACTTTGTTGTCACTCCACTATAGACGTGAAGCTACACTCTTAATAATATACTATACTACGAGACTTCATGGTCTTGTCCATGACCTCTTATACATATGTGTATTCTCATAGGCTATGCATAATCGAATTAAATATTTAATTCCGTTTTACCTTTGATTATTTTATAATAAAGTTCCATTATTTCACTTGTTTGAAAATTTTCAATTACAACAAATACAAATGGAAAATCGTTTGGTTACCCTATGTATCCAGATGACTAAGGCGTTGTTGTTTTCTAATTTCTTAAATAATGTCTTTGGGGGGATAATATTAACTCTTTATTAGAGAGCTATAGATTCTATGTTTGTGGATTATGCTTTCATCGAATATATGTTGAATCTTTAACATATTGACAGTAGAGACTTCGATCATCAGAACTTCTGCCTTTGACATATCAAAAGATACAAGCAACAAACACGGAGTCATGAATCCACCCAAGATTAAGATTACACATAGATGATTATCAACGTAAATTGATTTAAGTTATGAAATTATTATTAAATCAATCACACTATAGGTCCAGATCAGTGTGCGACTACCATTAGATCTACCACACCAATGAGTCTACCATAGAGTCAATCTACTCTGACGGCTTAGATAAATTGCCTCCCCAACCAAATGTAGATCTTAAAGTGTATAAAGTACCCAGCCAAATACATAGATTGCCGATTATATAATTTAGACTATTAATCTTGATATCATATCTAGACTGCATATAAATTGCAAATATGCCCAATGCCAATATTTGGTTATAATAGTCACAGATCACATGTTTTCTTGAATACTAAACCATATTAACCAAAGCAATATGAGGATTATTATTAACACATGAAATATTCATATTATTATTTATTTATTCAATTAACCCAAAATGTCTTTAATTACAAATAAAATATTTATTTCTTAAAGCATCGATTCTAATAAATACTTAATAGATTTAATTATCACATTTGTCTCATTAAACTATTGAAAATATGAATCCAAACCCTTCTACCTATCTTCTATGTCTATTGCTCGAAGTGTTGTTTCAAAATAATTGTTTTGTTGTTTCTTATGAGCCTAAAGTGAAGATTGCCTGGATATTCCACACTTCATATGTCCTTTTCTTCTTCTGCAATTGATCATTATTGATATAATCTAAATTACATTCTTTTCTTATTTTGTTAAGGGTAATGAATTTGGTTAATCTTTGAAATAAAGAAGTAATAGTAATCAAATTGTTCTTTATTCTGACTATATTCAATCATTAATAGATTAGGGATCGTGTTTGGGATATTTTAAAAGGCAAGGACTAAAGTGAGTTTAAGGATGAAATTTGAGGACTATTTGTAGATTTAATTCTATTTGAGTTGTCAAAAAGAGAAAGCCTTCTCTTAGTGTGATTGATAAGGGATGGATCCGTTCCTCTATCTATCGATATTGGAAAATATAAAACAAAACTCGGGTTGAGAAAGAATATGGGTATATTAGTTTTATTTTTCCTACAATTTTTAAGTAGTAGAGTTGGTGTTGGAGTCTGATTTGGGAGGGCCCAAATCAACCTACATCAAAGGCCGGTCTCATGACTAAAGAACAGATAGCCCATGAACGAGCCCAACCTTATAGGAAGTCACTTAGTGCTCGTCATGCTTGCTTTGTGCGGTTAAGACCCACTCGGCTCATCCTAATTACATTCTTAGCACAACTCTTTAGTCATTACAATCGATGTGCTTGATTTGCCCAAAAATGATCTACTTGAAGCTAATAACCGCAGGCAAGGAGTTGCAACCCACTAAGTAGGCAGTTATTTAAAGATTGGACACATGTCCCCATTCCACTTTCAATCGTTCAAGTCCACTATATTTTGGGTGTGAATTTTATTATGTTGCCTTTGGCCTCTATAAATGGGTCAGGAACTATGGTTGTTAAAAAAAACCAAAAACTGAGAACAGACTGAAACCAACAGCCAAACTGGTAGGAAAAAAAAATAAAAATTGGTTCTAATGATAAAAACCCACCATTTCAGTCGAAAAACCAACCACCCACAAAGTGAGTGATTTGGTTTTCTGAAGAGATTTTTCTTTCGGTTCGAAAACCAAACCAACTCACCAATTTTTTCTTTTAAAAAATGTAAATATAAATTATAATAATATACTGTATATTATGTTTGAACTATAAAAGTTTTGACTTGATTGATAAATGATGAATTTTCTTGCTAATTTTTTTGGTTTTTATTGTTTACATTATCATTATTGTCCTCAAAATGTTAGGATTTTAAATCATTGTAATGCATTACATTTTAGGGGAAAAACAAGTGGAACCAACTAAGATACTGATGGATTACTCTATAATCTAGCAGGTTACTACTGCCTAAAACTGACCATAAATCAACCATTATCGGTCGAAAACCAACCAAATCATTCTTACAATAGGTCAGTTCTTGGGTTGCATTTCTCAAAACCAACTACTGTTGGTCAAAAACCAACCGCCTTTGTTAGAAATTAACCGACTAAAAATCGACAAAAATCAACCGATAAACACCCTACTAGGAACCCCTTATTTTGAGGGACATTCTCTAATTCACGTGAACTAGCACAAAACACCTTTTTTTTTTTTAATTTTGAGAATTCTTAGAAAAAGCATCATAGTTTGTACCGATTTCCATATCACAGTTGAAAAATGTCCTTAACAATGAACATAACTCAATTGAGTGAACCACTATAATTTGTTACTAACAAATTAATTTCTAAACAATGGACATAACTCAAAATTCTTGTGTGGTATCTTTGGGCCCATTTGGTTCCATTTTTAAGACCATTTTTAGGGCCAGTTTGGTTCCATTTTTGAGAACATTTTTACTATTTTTGAAAATTTTAAAAATGAGAATAGCATTGGAGACATTTTTGGTTATTAGCTCAGCCCAAAAACATAAATGAAAACATTTCTGGACTATTTGTAAAATTATGTTAAAAATGGAAACGAATTGCTATCGTTTTTATTTCTTCTTCCTTCTTCATCTTTGACCATTTTAGGCGGCGCTAGAAAATGCATCCCCATCGATCTGCCCTACTCTTCATACACCTCAACCCCTCGATCTCTCTTTTCTCCATTTTCCCCTCTTTTGCATCGTATTTGTTCTCTCACTCCTTCTGACAAGGCAAAGTCGTGCATTTTGGTTGTGGGTTTTCATCGTGGGTTTTGGTGGATCTCTCTCTCTGACGCTGTTCTATGTGAAATCTAGAAGGTATGTTGATCTCTCTTTTCTCTCATCAAGTAATAAATTTGATGACTATGTAATTGTCAATTATAAGCTTAATTATGTTCTTCTTCCAATGATCTGCTTTGAAATATTTACGACTAATGATACTTTCAAGTAACATTAAAGGTTAATTTTCATTTTATTTCAGTCTTTTTTTAATTTGGCTATGACTTTTTGGAATAAATTTGTAATGTTTGTGAGGAAACAAATTGTTATTATGCAAATCATGTAGACGAATGAAATTTGATAAGAATTTGTACCCTCGGGGTTGCCCCTTTTTTTAAGTTCACTTGTTGATTTCTCAGCTTAACTTGGACTATTTGGTGTGTTTAAAAGTATGTTCTTTGATGGTTAAGAAGTATTATTTGTCATAACAATGGAATACTTATTTTAATTATTAATGATTTTCTTGGCTAATGTTTAGAATGAAGGTGGCTCCTTTTTGGTATTTTTAGCATCAAGTTTGCTATTTTAGTGTTCTTCTTATATATAATGATAGAAACGGAGTAAATTATTTACTATGCTTGCATATGGATTCTTCTAAGTATAAGAGCGTACCCTGGGGTTGCACTTTTCTTTTTTACCTTAATTAAAATGTTCGAAGTTTAACTTTAGTTTGTAAAGAAAACATCTAACCGAATGATGTTTTGGTTACTACTGTAATGACCAGGAGAAATTCATTAATAAAACCTAATATTTAATTGGGTTTAATTAATGAATTTACCCTAAAAAATTGTATTAACTGTAAAATTGTGATAGTGTATAAATAAGTAGTATTAATTGAAAATTTCACTGTGAATGTGATGCAATGCTAGATATTGTTAATACAGATTTTATGAGTTTAAATACTCATGAATTTGTATATAATATCCATAAAGCGAATTTTATATCACAATTAATTGTAAAATTGTGATACAAATGAGTAGATAATTGGAGTATAAGTAAGACATAGAGTCCACCAAAACCCTAACCCAGTGTGAAAAGGAGGCCAACGCGGTGTAAGTCTATTGCTAAGTGAAAATACAGATATGAGAAATGTTATGTTTGGCTTCCAAAAGTAAACCAAAGGTAAGTAAAATATTTTATACAATCTAAGGATATGATTTCGCATTGATTTTACCATGGCAATATAAGAAAAATACTTTGTGGTGAAAAATTACATAATGTAAATTTTTAGGCCCTATCAAGTGGACACCCAATTGAATTTCATTGGGCCACCATGCCATGAAAGGTGGTCCAATCCCATTAAGCCACCTTGAGTAAACCAAATGACTACTTGGTGAGTCACCAAGTGGGATAAGCATGAAATTAATGTGAGATTAGCCAAAATTTTCATTTCATCCTTCTCCAAACCCACAACCACCATTGATGAAATTCTCCAAGAATTTTTCAACTTCACATCTTAGCAAAAATAACCCCAAGTAAGCTCAACAAGCAAAGTTTAAGGAATTCCAACAAGTTTTAAGGTAAAAACCTAAACTTTTTTCAAGGTTTCTTGGGTTTTTCTTAGGTGAAGGAAGGAAAGTAATTCAAAGTGTTTTTGCATGAAAATAATGTTTAGGAAAAAGGTTTCAAAGGAGCTTTGGAAGGCTAGAAGTACCAACTTCTCATTTGGGTAAGTTTTGATGCTTAAAACTTTAAGTTTGTGTAATTTTGTTTTGATTTTTATTCTCTCAAAAGTATGTGGGTTCTTGAGCAAATTGTTGGTTAAATTCCATAGAAATATGAATTATGATATGTTTATGTTGTGAAAATTAAGCGTTGAATGCTGAAAATGGTAGTTTATGTAAAAAGTAGTGTTTTTGTAATTTTAGTGTTAGTTTTTCAAAAAATGGTGATTGGGGACGAAAATGACCTAGGCAAAGGTTGAATTTGCTTACACAGTGGCTGGAAGGCAGTTTTGAAACAGATTTTTACAAAAATAATCCAAGGACCAAATTGTAAGAAAAAGTTTCTTCTTGGAAGAATTGAAAAATGCCCAAAAACACCATATGCAGTGAGAATTTTGAAAAATTTAAAACACGAAAGTTTTAGATCTCGATGAAACTGTTAGGCATTATTAGAAGTTCGTCGAAAATCTCAACCGTTTGTGAGATTTTAATTTTTCAAGAATTTATTAAAATTGAGAAAAAAGTTTAAAAGGACAAAAATGTCATTTTTAAAAGGATTTTGAATATGGTACTTTGAGCAAAATTTTCCTCATGAAAAGTAGAAAATTATGGTTTAAAGAGATAAATTTTAGCCCGGGGGGTAAAATTGTCAAAATTTTCAATTCAGGGGCTAAACTATAAAGTTTTACTGAAATAGGGTATTGATGTGCAATAAGGAGATCCGACCCACTAAGGTATTATTTTAAAATTAGTATGTAACTATTTTCGTTAGAATAGTGAAAACAAGCTCGGAAAGTTAGTAGGCCCACGGAGGGCAAAATCGTCATTTTGCCCGAATAATCCGAACAACTCCAAAATGTTTCAAAAGGGGAAAAAATGAATGATTAGGAAGATTTTTGCCCTTTTTTAGAAACGATAAGGTAGAGTAAGATAAGAGTAAGAAATCAATGGTTTTTAGAGTTGTATACAGTTATGCAACTCAATTTACTGATTAACGATTATTTTGTATTGAAACATAGTGAAATCTGGCTAATAGCTTTGTAATTAGCCAACAGGATTCTAGAAGTCTAGGAAAAAGGAAACTGAGGTTGAGTTGCCCAGCATTCGAATCAAGTAAGTACCCATCCCACCTACAGTATGGATTGTAGGTGTAGAATGTGATATATGCATATGTATACCTCTGTGTATATCAAGGTTTATACCTGTGTGTATGCTATGACATGAGTACATATAGGTACGTTGGTGTGTACTTGTGAGTTTACTAAATAAATACCAGTGTGTATAATATATTGTACATCGATGTGTATATTAATGTATACCTGTGAGTATAAAAGTATGTACCTATGTGTACTATATCATACAAGAGTATTTATGTTTTGCGTATAGCATGTGTTTATCACTTCATGCATGGTATGATACCCATAATAAATGGACTGGTAATTATATCACCAAAAATTAAGAAAAGTGTCATACCAACTCCTGACTCAAGAGGAGTTCAAGGATATAGTATGGTCACGGTGTCACGTAGACCTATGTGTACAATGGTACGAACACTTAGGTCCTAGTAAGAGATAAGATATGAAAAGGATAAGGAATGTTCATAAAGAAGCATAATCAGATCACGTATTGCATTAAATGTGCATGTGGGCTGTATTGGGACTTACTAGGCGTAAGCTCATTAAGTATTTCATGCTGTAGGTATTCCGACGAGAAGGTCAGAATAATTTCATTGATGAGCTGGCAGAGGGATGATTAATGTGCAGATTGGGTACGGATCACACCACAGTTATGTTTCCACTATTGTACATTTTAAGTTATTTTGAAACGTATATATATGAGTGGTAATATAGAAAGTAAGACAATAACCTCTCTCGAAAGTACTTGGCAAGCGGAAGCAGAACGAAGAGCAAGCATCGCTTTTCAAGACTTAATGCCACCTCGATATTATGGGAATCGGTAGCCCATGGTACTGACTGAGTGGCTTCATGCTGTAGAAGTGATCTTTGCTACATGCCATATGCCACCGCACCTCTAGGTTTTATTAGCTTCTGGACTGTTGCTGAGAGAAGCATTTGCATGGTGGCTGAGGATTGGACCTGACGAATGACCTAGGGACTGGCAAGGCTTTAGGAACAAATTCTAGCAAAATTCGCACCTTTACCCCCAGCAGATGCTATGCAAGTCCAAGTGATTCCAATGTTATGGGCGGATTGATGTCGTCGGTTGTATCTGCATGTAGAATAAATATGGGGTAGATAAGTAAGGGAGCTAGTGGATCATTATATCTTAAGGTTTCACTATACTATGGTAAAATTGATTCTATCAGAAATACGCTTGCGGCAAATTTGTGATCTTATTTGGAGAGATCTTCCCCATGCAGTCTAGCAACAGATGCAGTATCCGAGAGATTTTCTCAGTCTCCATGATTTTATTATGGAAGTATTGCATGCCGAGCAAAACGTGGCCACACCCTTAGAGGATCCCCTAGTGGAAATGGAAGAGGATGATGAAGACGACAGAGACGATGATGATGATGAGCTTGAATTCATTCCAGTGCCTCCCGAACCTATAATTGCAAGTGACGACGAGTCTACCGATTCGGATGAAGAGGAAGATGAGGACCCTAAGGAGGACCCTGAACATAGTGACATGTCAGGAGTAGAGTCAGATTAGAGAGTAAATGGACTTATCAAGATTTTTATGTATTAAGATGTACTTAGACGTATGATTAGCACAGTTTTGGGCTTTGTTGCTTTTGTATATGTGTGTACATTCGGCAAGTGGTATCCTTCGCGGCAATAGGGTATATGTAGTTGGAAGAAATAACTACTCCAAGGAATGATATGAACAGTTTATGTAAGAAAGGAAAGTAAGTATGTATGTTAGTTACTCATGTAAAGTTTTGAGAATGAAGAATGTAAAGGGAAAAGGAAGAAGTTAATGAAATGAAATGCGTGAAATGAGACGTTACGTTTATGCGATTGTTCATGTTTGCATGTATTTATGCTATTTGATAATATTTTAAGTACTATTAAGTTAATAGCATATACTGACGTAACAACGAAATTGTATGATAGGCCTATAAACCGATTTTATTATCGATGGCTGATGCACCTAGAGAACCTATAAACCCAAACTTGATGGCCATGATTATGGAGTTACAACAAAAACTCTAAGCTCAAGAGTTAGAAATGCAAGAGTTAAGTGAGCAGTTAGCAAACCAAAATCCTATACCACAGGCATGCGTGAACTCACCACCCCCAGTACCACCACCTCAGCATGTAGAACCAGCTACTCCAGCTTTCCAGCTGTTCTGGTAGCATCTGCTACTGAATTTTATGAGAGATTCCAATGGATGAAGGCCCCAGAATTTGACAGATCTACGAACCCATTGGAAGCTGATGATTGGCTTACCGGTATAAAGAGGGTTCTAAAATTTATGGGGCTCAGTGATCGTGAAAAAGTATTATATGCCTCATTTTCTCTCACTAAGGATGCTAGGAGATGGTAGGAGTCAGTTGAGCATAGAAGGAAAGTAGACGAAATGTCATGGCTAGATTTCGTGGAAGAATTTGGAAGGGCTTATTTCAATGTGGAAACAATGGCAGCCCAGCAAGAAGAATTCAAAAACTTTAAAGAAGGAAATATGTTAGTGGCAGACGCTATAAAGAGATTTAATCAATTAACATGACTTTGTCCCGAACTAGTACCCACTGATCGTGAGCGAATAAGAAGACTGATGTAGATGTTCCGAACCGACATTGCCCTTGTAGTCGATAGTGGAGGGCAAGCTCCTAAAGATGTAGAGGATTGCATTGAATGGGCTACTAGAGCTGAATTCAAAATTGCCCGTGATAAGGAGGAGAGAGCAAGAATCTTTAAGGCTCAAAAGGAGGAGAAAGCTTAGCCAAACAGAGTCAAGCCATACAAGCAAAAGGACAAGGAAGCGTTCCAAGTCAAGGGTAGCCCTAGAGCCATCCAGCTGGATGCAACCGCAATGCAAATAATAAGAGGAAATGGAATGTGATTAATCCAAAGAATCAAAAAGGACAACCTAGAAGAGGATGAGTGATGGAGGAAACAACAAGCCTCTCTGCAGTCAATGCAGGAAGACACATACAGGAGAGTGTAAAGCTGGCACCAATAAGTGTTACATTTATGGCACAAAAGGACACTATGCCAGAAACTGTTTTTGCAATCCCCAGAATCAGAATACTCAGAACTAGCAAAGACCCAGGGAACCTAACTTCACACAGTCCAAGCGTAGATTGAAGGCCCTAGCATCAGTTAGGGATGCTAGGAAGCTTCAAAACCTAGTGGATGGATTTATGCCTACACAAAGAAAGAGGATGATGCGGGAACTTCATCAGTGGTGACAGGTCAGTTTTCTGTTGCCAATACTGATGCATGTGTTTTATTTGATTCTGGAGTGACGCATTCATTTGCCTCACTTAAGTTTGCTAAACTGATAGAAAATGAAGGGAATAGGATAGAACAAACTTTTAGAACTGCACTTCCCTCTGGGGAGGTACTAAATTCTGATTATTGGTTACGGCACGTACCCATTATCATATGTGGAAGAGAATTGTATATCGATTTAATAATAATTGATATACAAGATTATGACGTTATCTTGGGAATGGATTTCTTGGGAAAATACACTACCAAAATCAACTGTCGACATCATAAGGTTATGTTCCGACCTTCCAGAAGTGAAAAGTTTGTGTATTTGGGGAAGATTCCCAAGGCTCTAAAGATGCTAATTTTGGTGCTGAAAGCAAGAAATGTTGGAAGGTGGATGCATCGGTTATCTGGTGAACTTGGTAAACAAAGAACAAGAGGCTTAGTTAGGACCAGAGAAGGTCCCTATAGTAAAAGAATTTGTTGACGTGTTTCCAGATGAGTTATCGGGCTTACCACTGGAACAGGAGATTTTGTTCAAGATTGAATTGACATTAGGTACAACTCCGATTTCGAAGGCATTGTATCGTATGGCTCCAGGAGAACTCAAAGAGCTTTAGGTGCAACTACAAAAATTGCTGGACAAAGGATTTATTCGGCCTAGTCATTCCCCATAGGGAGCGCCCGTTTTATTCGTCAAGAAGAAAGACAGAACGTTACGAATGTGCATTGATTACAGGGAACTGAACAAGGTTACGATTAAAAATAAGTATCCACTCTCGAGAATCGACGACTTATTTGATTAATTGAAAGGAGCGTCGGTATTCTCAAAAATTGACTTATGCTTTGTATATCATCAACTCCGAGTCAAGGAAGAGGACGTGCCAAAGACAACATTTTAGACGCATTATAGACATTATGAACTCTGCGCTATGCCATTTAGACTGACCAATGCCCCAACAGCTTTTATGGATCTCATGAATCGGATTTTCAAGGATTATCTCAATAAATTCATTATTGTTTTCATCGATGATATCCTCATTTATTCAAGAACCCTAGAGGAACATGAGAAACACTTGAGGAGTGTGCTACGGTTGTTGAGAAAACATCAATTGTACGCCAAGTTATCAAAATGTGAATTTTGGCTGGAAAAAGTTCATTTCCTAGGATATGGGGTGTTACGAGATAGAGTATCTGTTAATCCTTCCAAAGTTGAAGCGGCAAATAAGTGGCCTACACCAAAGAGCATCACCGAAATCAGGAGTTTTCTTGATTTAGCGGGCTATTATTGACGATTTGTAGAAGGATTCTCTAGACTCGCAGCATCGCTTATGGCTCTTACACAAAAAGCAACAAAGTACGAATGGACTAAGAGATGTGAAGAAAGTTTTCAAGAGTTAAAAAGACGACTCACAAGTGCACCGATACTGACAATACCTGATCCAGACCTAGTAAATTTCATGATCTACAGCGATGCATTAAAAAGGGATTGGGAGCAGTACTTATGCAAAATGGAAAAGCAATTGCATATGCATCCCGGCAACTAAAAGATCATGAAAGAAACTATCTGATGCATGACTTAGAGTTAGCAGTGGTCGGATTTGCATTGAAGATTTGGCGTCACTACCTGTATGGAGCTAAATGTGAGATTTATATAGACCATCAAAGTCTGAAGTATATCTTCACGTAGAAGGAGCTCAACATGAGATAGCAAAGGTAGCTTGAGTTAGTTAAAGACTACAACTATGAAATTTTTTATCACCCAGGAAAGGCTAATCGAGTAGCCAATGCCCTTAGTCATAGAGCAACGTCTTTGCTTGCAATGGTGCGATCAATACCGAGACCTCTTCAAAAGGACTTGATAGAAGTAGGAATAGAGCTAATCATAGGAGGATTAGCCAATCTATCATTCTAACTAGCCATTTTGGAGAATTTAAAGGAGTGACAAGAAGCAGATCCATCGTTGCTCAAAGCTAAGAATAGGGTTCTTGTAAACAAAGAAGCAGAATTTAGCATCTTAGAAGATGGCATTCTCCGTTATAAAGGTAGATTATGCATTCCCAACAATGAAGAGTTAAAGAAGCAAATATTGGAGGAAGCTCATGAAGTACCATATGCTGCTCATCTAGGAGCTACCAAAATGTACCAAGATTTAAAAGGGCACTATTGGTGGCATAGAATGAAGAATGACTTTGCGAGATTCATTATAAATGTCTTACATGTTAAAAAGTGAAGGCTGAACATCAACGATCAGCTGGTGAATTACAGAAGATTGAAATTCTAGAATGAAAATGGGACCAGATAACTATGGACTTGGTGACTGGGCTACCCAGAACTACGGGAGGACATGATGCTACATGGGTAATCGTGGATAGATTGACCAAATCGCCACACTTTTTACCCATTCAACTTAGCAACTCCATAGAATGATTAGCTAAACTGTACGTTGCCCAAATAGTTAGATACCATAGAGTTTTGAAATCCATTATTTCTGATGGGGATGGCCAGTTCACTTCCAAGTTTTGGAGGAGCGTTCACCAAGTGATAGCAACAAAGCTGACCTTTAGTATAGCTTTTCACCCCCAAACGGATGGCTAGTCTGAAAGGACAATTCAAACTCTTGAGGATATGCTGAGAGAATGTGTGTTAGATTTCAAAGGAGGATGGGATAAAAAGCTTCCATTGATCGAATTTGCCTACAATAATAGCTATCAAACCTCCATAGGAATGGCTCTATATGAAGCTTTATACGAGAAAAGATGCAGATCACCACTACATTGGTATGAAACTGGAGAGAAGACGTTATCGACTATGGATTTCGTACAAAGGATGACGGAGGATGTGAAACTAATCCGTCAACGGATGGAAACTACCTTTAGTCGATAGAAAAGTTATGTAGATCGGCAACGAAGACCCCTAGAATTCTAAGTAGGGGATTTAGTTTTCCTAAAGATAACGCCGATGAAAGGGGTAATAAGGTTTGGAAAGAAAGAAAAACTCGGCCTAAGATATATTGGACCGTTTGAAATTCTAGAAAGAGTAGGTAGTGTAGCTTATAAGTTAAGTTTACCCCCTGATATGGCATCTGTACATAATGTGTTTCATGTGTCCATGCTAAAGAAGTATGTACCTGATCCATCGCATGTTTTGTAGCCTGAGGAAATTGACATACAAGAGAATCTAGCTTATGAAGAGAAACCAGTTCAAATTCTGGCATGAGAAGAAAATGAATTAAGGAATAAGAAGATAACTCTAGTCAAAGTTTTATGGCGCAACCAACAAGTGGAAGAGGCAACTTGGGAGCAAGAGGATGCAATGAGGAAAGTCTACCCCAAATTGTTTTGATTTTTGAGGATGAAAATTCTTAAAGGGGGTAGGTTGTAATGACCAAGAGAAATTCATTAATAAAACCTAATATTTAATTAGGTTTAATCAATGAATTTACCTTTAAAAATTATATTAACTGTAAAATTGTGATAATATATAAATAAGCAGTATTAATTGAAAATTTTACTATGAATGTGAAGCAATGCTAGATATTGTTAATACAGATCTTATAAGTTTAAATACTTAGGAATTTGTAAATAATATCCATAAAGCGAATTTTATATCACAATTAATTGTAAAATTGTGATACAAACGAGTAGATAATTGGAGTATAAGTAAGACATAGAGTCCACCAAAACCTTAACCCAATGTAAAAAAGAGGCCGATACAGTATAAGTATACTACTAAGTGAAAACGCAGATATGAAAAATGTTACGTTTAGCCTCCAAAAGTAAACCAAAGGTAAGTAAAATATTTTATACAGTCTAAGGATATGATTTCGCACTAATTTTACCATGGCAATGTAAGAAAAATACTGTGTGGTGAAAATTTACACAGTATAAATTTTTGGGCCCCACCAAGTGGACACCTAATTGAATTCCATTGGGCCACCATGCCATGAAAGGTGGCCTAATCCCATTAAGCCACCTTGAGTAAACCAAATGATTACTTGGTGAGTCACCAAGTGGGATAAGCATGAAATTAATGTGAGAATAGCCAAAATTTTCATTTCTTCCTTCTCCAAACCCACGGCCACCATTGATGAACTTCTCCAAGAATTTTTCAATTTCACATCTTAACAAAAATAGCCCCAAGTAAGCTCAACAAGAAAAATTTAAGGAATTCCAACAAGTTTTATGGTAAAAACCTAAACTTTTTTCAAGGGGTTTCTTGGGTGAAGGATGGAAAGTAATTTAAAGTGTTTTTGTATGAAAATAGTGTTTAGGAAAAAGGTTTCAAAGGAGCTTTGGAAAGCTAGAAGTACCAACTTTTCATTTGGGTAAGTTTTGATGCTTAAAACTTTAAGTTTGTGTAATTTTGTTTTGATCTTTATTCTCTCAAAAGTATGTGGGTTCTTGAGGAAATTGTTGGTTAAATTCCATAGAAATATGAATTATGGTATGTTGATGTTTTGAAAATTAAGGGTTAAATGTTGAAAATGTAGTTTATGTAAAAACTATTATTTTTGTAATTTTAGTGTTAGTTTTTTTAAAAAATGGTGATTAGGGGCGAAAATGACCTAGGCAAAGGTTGAATCTGCTGACACAATGGCTGGAAGGTAGTTTTGAAATAGATTTTTACAAAAATAACCCAAGGACCAAATTGTAAGAAAAAGTTTCTTCTCGATAGAATTGAAAAAAGCCCAAAAACACCCCTACGCAGTGAGAATTTTGAAAAAATTAAAATATGAAAGTTGTAGATCTCGATGAAATTGTTAAGTATTAGAGGCAGTTCGTCAAAAATCTCAATCGTTTGTGAGATTTTAATTTTTCAAGAATTTATTAAAATTGGGAAAAAAGTTTAAAAGGAAAAAAATGTGATTTTTAAAAGGATTTTGAATATGGTACTTTGAGCAAAAATGTTCCTCATGAAAAATAGAAAATTATGGTTTAAAGAGATAAATTTTAGCCCCAAGGGTAAAATTGTCAAAATTTTCAATTCAGGGGCTAAACTGTAAAGTTTTATTGAAATGGGGTATTGATGTGGTATAAGGAGATCCGACCCACTAAGGTATTATTTTAAAATTAGTATGTAACTATTTTCGTTAGAATAGTGAAAACAAGCTTGAAAAGTTAATAGGCTCACGGAGGGCAAAATCGTCATTTTGCTCGAATAACCCGATCGCTCTGAAATGTTTCAAAGGGGGAAAAATGAATGATTAGGAAGATTTTTGCCCTTCGTTAGAGACGATATGGTAGAGTAAGATAAGAGTAAGAAAACCAGTGATTTTCAAAGTTGTGTATAGTTATGCAACTCAATTTATTGATTAACGATCATTTTGTATTGAAACATAGTAGAATTTGGCTAATAGCTTTGTAATTGCTCAACAAGATCCTAGAAGTCTAGGAAAAAGGAAACTGAGCTTGAGCTGCCCAGCATTCGAATCAAGTAAGTACCCATCTCACCTACAGTATGAAATTGTAGGTATAAAATGTGGTATGTGCATATGTATACCTGTGTATATATCAAGGTGTATATTTGTGTGTATGCTATGACATGAGTACCTATAATTACGTTGGTGTGTACTTGTGAGTATATTAAATAAATACCTGTGTGTATAATATATTGTATATCGGTGTGTATATTAATGTATACCTGTGAGTATAAAAGTATGTACCTATGTGTACTATATCATACAAGAGTATTTATGTTTTGCGTATAGCATGTGTTTATCACTTCATGCATGGTATGATAACCATAATAAATGGACTGGTAATTATATCACTAGAAATTAAGAAAAGTATCGTACCTACTCTTGAATCAAGAGGAGTTCAAGGATATAGTATGGTCACGGTGTCACGTAGACCTATGTGTACAATGGTACGAACACTTGGGCCCTAGTAAGAGATAAGATATGAAAAGGATAAATAATGTTCATAAGGAAGCATAATTGGATCACGCATTGCATTAAATGTGCATGTGGGCTATATTGGGACTTACTGGGCGTAAGCTTATTAAGTATTTCACGCTGTAGGTATTCTGACAAGAAGGTTAGAATAATTTCATTGATGAGCTAGCAGAGGGATGATTAGTGTGCAACTGGGTATGGATCCTGCCGTAGTTATGTTTCAGCTGTAGTATTTTTTAAGTTATTTTGAAACGTGTATATATGAGTGGTAATATAGTAAGTAAGACAATAACCTCTCTCGAAAGTACTTGGCAAACAGTGTTGTAAAAGAAAGTTTGATTATGTAAATATATATATATACACTTATGTTTCAAAAGATGTTAATATCTGTATGTAGAAAAAAATATTTCCTAAGTTTTCGTCTATATATAAGTAAGAAAAGGTTTATCACGGCCCCAAAAAAGACAGGTTGTAACAACTACTTACTATTGTGATTGTATAATTCCAAATGAATTTCATGTTACAATGCCTAAGTTTTGAACTATAAAATAGATGATACAATTAACATGGAGTGATAAGTTAAGTTGCTCTCTCTCTGTTTTTTTTTTCTTATCCTTTTTTATAGATTACGAATGCCTTATTGCAACCCTTTGATGAATTTATGGTATAGTTACACTCAAGCCCACCTATGAATTTGTTTATAACTTCGACATTGTGTTTGCCTTTTATGAGATTGTATAGTTAGTATAATTCATTGCAGATTGTTTGATGTTGCTTCTTGTATGTGACTACATAGTTAGCATGTTTTACTATTTGATGTTTGCCAATCAAAGAACAAAACAATGTGGTTAGAGATAAGAGGGCGGTTTGCTGCATTGATCAATTATTTCTTGCACTATACATTCCAAGTTGAGTAAGAGTAACATGTTTTTGTTATTGAATTGTGTGCATTGATAGATGACCTCTAATTTCATGCATTTATTTGTAATTGCAAGTAGAAAAATAGCACATTTTCCCCACCTTTTTCATGTATCAATCTTTCTTTTTAATATGTATTTTGGTGGTGAATCTTTATTATTTTTGTGTTTAAATTACTTGTTGTTGTCTAGTTTTTAGGGCTTCATTGTTACATTTGTTTGGGGAAAAATATTGTGATTTCCTATAATAAAATACACAAGTATAAATATAATTCTTTCTTGCATTGTCAAATTGTAATGCTCAAGTGTTTTGCTTTCAACTTATTTTGGTTGGTATTATTTGGCACCATGTTTTTAAGCTAAACATCACCAACACTTGCAATGTTGATACTCTTTCTGCTTTACCCTTATTTATGCTGATGTTTAGCCTTAAAACCTTGGTTTATCTAAGTTCTTTGCCTTTAAGCTTTCTTTGGTGATTTGAGTTTATGTCCTTTATTTGTTTGTCTAATGATCATGTCCATTTCATAAGAATTATGCTACCTTGATTAAAATTGGTATAAAGGCGATGATGAGTGTCAACTTTTAGGTTATGTCATTTGTGAGGTTAGAGTGTGCTCATATACTATGGTGGTTATTTGTGTGATTGTGCCGGTTTAACTAACCTTGGAATGACTCATGGATTTTCTGTCGATTATTGCACATTTTGATCTTATGTTTGATAAAAACCGAAGACACTTGAGCCACATGTCCCAAAATATTCTAAATAGAGTACAAGTAATTTCTAGTTTCATAATTATTTATATATGAGTGATAATGTGGAACATGCTACTTGGACAACAGAAAGAGAAAATTTCCTTGTTGACATGTTACATGAGGAAACGAAGAACGGATTGCATTTGTCCACCTTAGACAACAAAACTTGGCTGAAGATTGAGAATGAGTTAGCAGCATTGCACACTTGCGTAACTGAAGACAAAGTGGAACAAACTAAGGATTTCTACCAAAGACTTTGATAAGCTAATGCAAACTACAGGATTTGGTTGGGATCCTGAGTCTAACACTATCACTACTACTAAAGATGTATGGAAAAATTATTTAAAGGTAATAGTCCTTCAAAATGAGTTTTTAAATATTGTTCAGGAGTTGTTAGTGACTAGTATAAAATAGTTATTAACTATTAATTGTTCAACAGAAATATTCTGAAGGGAAAAGGTACAAGAAGAAGGGTTTGACTAAATATGATGTCCTATCCAAAATTTTTGGTGGGACAATCGCCACAGGGAAATGGGCAATGGGTCCACACACCACTGCCAACATTGGAGGTGTTGCTAACAAGTCCATTCAGGAGGTGGAACCTAAGGAAGAGACAAGGGACTCTGATGTCATATTGAACACCCCATCAACGAAGGTCAAAGCTTCTGAGGGATGTAGCGGCCATTCGATGAAGAAGAGTGCCACTAAGAGTCTTGTGGAATCTGTTCAGCGCTAGTCCAAAAGTCAAGCAACAAAAAGTGAAGCCTCTGTATGTGCACAAGAAGAGTTCTACCACTACATTGTCGAGAAGCAAGCTCGTTTAGTATGTTGATGATGAGGACAATATCCCTACCTGCATGGGATTGCTAAATGCAATTGAGGACTTGGAATATAGGGTTTATGCACTAGCAGTGAAGGAGCTTGTAATGAAAAAAGAAATGAGATTGGTTTTTATGAATGTGCCCCCTAAGTGTCACCATGGATTTCTCCTTATCATGTTTCCATAGTGTCTTTTGTAGTGTCACTAACGTTGGAACAATTTTTTTCCCCATGGCATGAACAATTTCTTCTATTGTTGTTTGCTTATTTTCATTGATTTTCAGATGTTGTAGACATTGTTTGCGTTTCTAATTTGAGTGCTGTGGACTTGTTATTCGTGCTTTACTAATGTTCAGATTTATTTTTTGAGTCATACTAGCATAATAACGTCTTTGCATATGTTAGGTTAATTATGTCTTCTACTTCTTCAAGTACTAATGAAGAATATGCAATGATGCTTAGGATCTGTAGTAAGAAAAATGAAAAAATTAATCAAAACATAGAAATAATAACGACAACTATCAATTACACCAACAAACGTCCTCCATGTAGTAGTACATTGATAGGACGCAAATATGTTTTGGAGCAATTGTTAAATGACAACAATGGGTTGTATGAGATGTGTCGTATGCATAGGGAACCATTTTCAGCAATTGTTGTACTAATTCGACAACGTAACCTATACCCTTCAAATAGACTAATAGTACAAGAATCATTGATGATGTTTTTAAGAACCATTTCTCACTCGGATTGAAATAGGCAATTCCAAGATAGGTTTGTACACTCTGGGGAGACAATTAGTTGGCATTTTGGGGCGATTTTGAATGCTATTTAGGGATTGGCTCTAGAAGTGATCTTGGAACCTAACTACCATTTCTTCGAAAATAAGAGATAACAACAAATACGAGCTGTGGTTCAAGGTAAATTGATCTTTAAGTTGAATTGTTAATAAACGCTAGTGTTTTATTCTTTTTTATATTAATAATTTGTTATATAAGATTGTGTCAATGCCATTGACGGAACATATATTCAAGCTATCATTCCTACTAGCCTTTAAACTGTGTATAGAGGAAAGTGACATGTGTGGACGCAAAATGTTATGGTAGCTTGTAACTTTAATATGTAGTTTACTTATGTCTACAACGGATAGGAAGGTACAACTGTTGATTCTAGAGTGCTTCAACATGCACTGGCAGACCAGGAAATTCGTTTTAGGCACCCTTTAGGTAATAAATATTATGTTATCGACTTAGGATATAACAATGTGTGACGATTTCTTGCTCCTTATCATGGTCAAAGATACCATCTGCAACAATTTCAAGAATCTGGGGGTCCAACAAGACCTCAAGAATTGTTTAATTACAGACATTCTTCTTTGTGCAATTATATAGAGTGATGTTTTGGTATTCTTAAAGCACGGTTTGCGATCCTCAAACATATGACCAATTACCCATTGGAAAAATAAACTCAAATAGTCATCGCATGTTACATAATTCATAATTTAATTAAAATGCACATGCTCAATGATCCTCTATTCACATTATACAATGTGGATAAGCCAATTAAAGCAATTGAGGGTCAAAGACGATGAAGACAATGACATAATAATGATGGATAAGAAATAAGATTCTTTGGTGCTACTGCTGCTAACAGGCAATATATGTCTGACTTTAGAGACCAATTAACTAATCAAATGTGGGCACATTACCATTAGTTGAGGATCGACAACTAGGATTCATGTATGTATCAAGACTTATTTATGATGTTTGATTTGCAATGTATGATGAATTAAGGAGAGGTGACTCTATTGTATTAGTTTCTACTTTATTACAAGTATTTCATCATTTTATTGTAATTATTATTATTTTGAAAATTAAATTACAAAAAAGAGGACGCTATAAAAATCATTAAAAATAATTGTATTTGTATTAATCGATCGAACATAGTAATAATAATGGTTTAGTTTGATGAAATAATCACACAGATTAATTTAAATTTTTTAAATGGTCGTTTTAAAAAACTCGTAAACTAAACGCATTTTCATTTTTCTCATCTATTCTTAAAAAGGACAAAAAAATCAACCAAACATAATTTCCAAAACAGGCCCAACGCACTTTCCAAAATAGTCTCTTTTTCAACTTTTTTCAAAAACCAAAAACAAAATAAAAATACTACCAAACGAGGCCTTTATTTTGTATTTTAGTTTATCTAATTATGTTCATAACTCCATTATAATTTGTTACTAACATTTTAATTGATTAGATTTTGAGTTTAGAAGCCTGCTTAGGACCTAATAATGGTGATCAATGGCCTAAATAATTCTAATCTAATTATTATCAAAATTCTAATTTCATTTAGTTTAATCGTTGATCTGACATCTAAAGTTGGTTTCCCTTCTTTTTTATTTGTTTTCTTTTTGCTAATTTGATTTTCTATAAATAGGCTTCCAATTTATCACATAATGTAGTAAGGTAAATAGAAGACCCGACAACTAAACAAATCCGATGAGTAATTCAACCAAACTCAACCTAACCTAAGGTTTCATTGGATGAATTTGGGTAGGATTTTCCCAACCCAACTTAACCTGAACCCACCCAATTTATTTATATATATAATATTTATATTATGTATTTATAATTTTGATACTCAGATTACACACACAAAGCTAGAAAATGCATTATGACGTATATTATTTCTAGCATCCATGTATCATTTTGGTTCTTCTCACTTTTTAATTTTTTTGATAAATGTTCTTGCCTGTATGCATGAGAAGTTGACAAATGCATTTTGACAAAAAGTATAAATGTATTATTTGTTTTATATCAATAAATAGAAAGTTATTATGTTTTATTTCAAGTTATGGATCTTGCATTATAAATATAGAGCATATTTGAGTGGATATGTTTAAAATTAAAGATTAGCAATTATACACTATATTATTTTATGTTTCTTAGCATTTTTATTGTATTGTTTCTATTATTGTTTATTCAATAGTTTATGACTTCTGTATTTAATTTGAATTTTTTTTACAGAGCCTTTATCTTTATATTGATTTTAACTTTTTGAGACAGTTTTAGACCTTTATAAGATCAATATTTTATGAATTTTAACTTTTTGATTCATTTTAGGTTAAATTGTTAGTTTTTATTTTTATTTTTTAAATTTTTACATTACTTAACCCGACCAACCGACCCAATCAAAGTTTGGGTAGATTGGTTTTGAACTTTAAGTTGATTAGTTTAAATTTAAAATCAACTCACCTAAACTTAGATTAGGTGAGTTGAGATTTTAAAGTTTGAGTGGGTTGAGATGATTATTTTTTCATTATGTTCCTAGTGAAAAGAGGAATAAATTAAGATCCATATTGCATATTTTTTACGATTATTAACATTAAGATTTTATTAGATTTGTTGATAAATCAAAAACTATTTTTACTACCTCTCTAAACACAAATTTCAATTTTATTCTATACTCAGATTAAAACTTAAATGCACATCCAAACGTCAATCGGATAATAATTCAAATAACCAACTTAAATCTTAATTCAAATCACACTAACTCAAATCAAATAACTATTTCGAATCCATTTATCAAATGGACCCTAAAATAATAATAATAATAATAATAATAATAATAATAATAATAATAATGGGTTATCAACATTAACCGCCTTTAAAGTTAAAGGTCTTTCTTACTTTGCTCTTAAACTTTAAAATCATCATTTTACCTCAAAATTTTTAAAACTTCTCACTTTGTCTCTTGAATTTTAAAGATCATTATTTTGTTATTGTTTCAAAGCTCCTCATTTTGTCTCAAATTTTCTACTCAAATAGACTGAATTAAGCCCATGTGATTCACACATGGGACACCTGTAACGACAAAAATGAGAATTTATAACTCTCAGGTTTTGTTTCATGCTTACACTCTCATTAAACATTTGTTTTATATTTGATCTCATTTAAGAAATGTCTATATGCACAGTTCTTTTTGATATTATTTGAGGATATCTCCACATCTTTAATTCATAACTCATCTTTTTTAGTATTGAACTCAGATATCGACGAACAATATCGACTCATTAAATAAGTTACGCATTAAAAATAAGAACGAATATAACGTTTGTTTTTTATTTGATCTCATTTAAGAAAGGTCTATATGCACAGTTCTTTTCGATATTATTTGAGGATATCTCCACATCTTTAATGTATAACTCATCTGTTTTAGTATTGAATTCAGATATCGATGAACAATATCGACTCATTAAACGAGTTACGCATTAAAAATAAGAACAAATATAACGTTTGTTTTTTATTTGATCTCATTTAAGAAAGGTCTATATGCACAATTCTTTTCGATATTATTTGAGGATATCTCCACATCTTTAATGCATAACTCATATTTTTTTAGTATTGAATTCAAATATCAATGAATAATAATGACTCATTAAATGAGTTACGCATTAAAAATGAGAACAAATATGCATGCAAACCCTTCCTTAATGAGAGTTTAAATAAAAAAAAAAAAAAGGCGTCAAGTGAGAGTGTAAACATAAAACAAAACTTAAGAGTTATAAAATCTTAATTATGCCCTTACAAATGAACCATGTGTGAATCAGCAAGTATAATTCTATCTATTTGAACAAAAAATTAAAAATTTAAGAGACAAAGTAAGCAATTTTGATAGTTCAATGACAAAATAATAATTTTTAAAATTTAGGGGGCAAAGTGAGGAGTTTTAAAAGTTTAAGGTGTAAAGTGGTGATTTTTAAAGTTCATGAGACAAAGTAAGTGAGACCCTAAAATGTAGGAGTCATTAGTGTTAATAACCCAAAATTAATTGATAACATGTATGACATAAATAAATGATGAGATGAAAATAAGTTGGATTACACCAAATCTTAACAAATTCAATATTCATCTTCTTTTTTTCTCCCAAAATGCCGTCTCTGTTAGGATTTGGTTCTACGAGTTTGTTTATACTCATCGCATTCACCAATTTTTTTTTTCATTTTCTTTTGTAGCAATTGAAAATTTTTATATAAAAGGCAAATCCCAATCACTAGCCGTTTGGTATGGTTTTCAAAATAGATGAAAATGTTTTTGTTTTAAAAAATGAGAATTTTAAAAAAATTATACTGAGAGTGTTTTTAAAACTTTTGCCTCATAAAACGTGCAAAAATATTTTAAAAAATTCTGATAATAAAAACATACGGGAGCGGGACACGCTCTAGGGCAAGATTTCCTCCTTTGGCCATGCAAACTTCTCGTTGTCTTCATAGAGTCATAGGACACCACCTCGTTGGTGTATATGATATTGGTTATTAAAAATAGATTCAAGCAGTTGCAACTGTGCAAATTTATTAATTTAAAAGATTAGTTTGCAATCCAAACTTGTTTTGGATTTGGGTCTTCTTTTGTTCTAAGCTTTCTTCTTCTTCTTCTTCTTCTTTTAAGAGACATATTTTCCTTATTTCATGTTGTTCTTTTCCTTTTCTTTTGGGAATGCTAGGCTCAAGCCTCAAACTTTGATAATGAAATTTTTTTTTTTTTTTTTGTTATAAGATGGTTATTCTTAAAACTATAAATACAGAATTTTTAAATTTATAAGGTGTTAGGAACCAATTCATTTAAAATACTATTACATTTAAAAGCTTTATACTATCTGAGTTTAAACCAATTGATTCAAACTAATTCTCAAAACATATCCTGCCCTATTTTTTTGTTATTTTAACTATAAGGAGTTACATAATATTACTCTTTAAAATTTTCTCTTTCTCTCTCTTTTCTATTCTTTTTTCAAGTCAAACTCCTTGTTTGCTTTGGCCCAATGTAAAGATACCTTTTTCACTGAGAACAGCAATTGATATAAATATTAGATCACGTGTTTGGGTCCGTTTGGTAAAGGGATTCGAATTATGGTGATTTGGATCCTTATGATTTGAGTATTGTATTTGAATTATGATTTGAGTATTGCGATTTGAATCGTAATTTGAGTTAGTGTTTGGTTGAGTTATAAATTTGTGTTTGGATTTTTTATGCTCATTTATTAAAAATTTAAAAAAAATAGAAAAATCCACTTTCTTATTTGTTTCATTTTTTTTTTCTAATCTTCAACTATCTGACAAAGACCTAATGGGCCAACCTCTCTCTCATCAAAGACCCATCTCTCCACCTTCTCTCTCTCTAGATCCCTTTTGCAAATCTCTCTGGCTCACCCCAGAACTGTTACAGCCTAACAAAGTCTTGTGTCGATAGGCCTATCTACAAATCTCTCAGTGGATAACGAAATTAATGAAATGGATTGCTAAAGCTTCTGTTTGTGTGCCTGGTTGAATGACAATGCAATGTCGGGCTATGTAGTATGTACGATAGCCTTAAGGGCTAGATTTCAGCGAAAGAAAATGTAGGATGAGCAAATGACAAAGTCGAGGGCCTTGTGCTCACCGGTGGGACCAATAGTCGCCGTGGTGAGAGAGAGAGTGAGAAAGAAAGGAAGAGAGGATAAAGGGTTTCTAGAGGCAAAGAGAAGACGGATTTTAGAGAAAATCCACCAACAGTAAAAAAAAAAAAAAAAGCCTTGGAGAAAGGAAGAATCGAATCTGCACTGTAGCAATAAGATTTGAGTTCTAAAAAAACAGCCTTGAGGTGAACTCCAAAAAATGCATTCGGAGGTCTCAAAACATGATCAACTTCAACAGGGATATTAGAGTACCAAACGGGAACTCTTTGGACTTAATGGACTCTGAGTCCAAAGAGTCCAAGAAGTTATCCAAACAAACGACCCCAAAAACACATCCTACTGCATTGCCTTGCTCTTTGAGCTAAGGAGAGTACGACACAATAACCAATGACAAAATATAAATATGATACGGTATTTTATTATTTGAGTTCAAACGAATTGGATCAAATTAATTTTCAAAATATATATTGACTTATTGTTTTGTTATTTTAACCTTAAAGAGTTACATAAGATTACTCTTTAAATTTTTCTCTTTCTCTCTCTCCCTCTTTTTATTCTTTTTTCCAAGGCAAACACTCTATTTGCTTTGGTCTCGTTTTCATCAATAAGAGCAAGTGATATAAATACTAGATTTGAAGCACGCGAATTATAAAAGCACATCCTACTACATTGCCTTGCTCTTTGAGCTGAGATAAGGCTAGAAATACGGGATATAACATCTTAACTAAATAAAAACACGACATGATCTTTCATAGGTTAGTATCAACAAAATAAGTTACAGGTTTTTTTGGTGTCAACCTAAAATTGACTCTCCAAAAAACGGGTTGTGTTCATATCAAACCATTTGACACTAAATTGATCCGTAATTTATTACTTTATTATTTTTTAAAAAATATTTTGCCATGGTATATATAATATCAATAAATTGACACTAATTTGGATATGTTTGTGAAGTGATTTAATTTTGAGGAAATACGTTTTTTATGTTACTATGTAACTTTAGAGCTTAAATTAAAATTTAAAATTATAAAATATTACAGGTTGATTTCAGGTTGCAGGTTGCAGGTTGATGAAGAGTCACATGTTAAATATGTCATGAATTAGAGCGGGTCCTATTCGTGTCGATTCCTATCGAGGCGGGTCGTGTTAGTGTCAAGATTTCTTGACCTGTTCATGTCACGGGTTGGGTTAGTATTCATGTATTTTCTACATGATTGAGCCTTAACCCAATGCGAACACAGCCTAAGGACATGAATTGCCACCACTAAGCTAAGATAACATAACAAAAGCTGAGGAGTTCAAACCAAACGTAACCACTCATTTAATCCAAAATAAATGAAGTACCAAACACAAGTTTAAGTAGTCCGTATAGTCCAAAATAGGCCAAACCTGTCAACCAAACAAGGGATATATCATCTTATCCCTTAAACTTTAAAAACTAGTATGCAGATCTCTTGAACTTTAAAATGTTAATAAAAATATCCCTTTATGTTACATTACATCAATAAAATATTATTTTCACCCCTAAGCTTTGGTAATTATGTCATCTTGCCCCCTAAACTTCAAAAACTAGTAGGCATACCCCTAGATTTTTTTTCTTCTTTTTTTAGTCAATAATTCTTCATCAATGCCAAAACTTAAATTGCTCCCCCAAGAGTGGTGAAGTAAGCCAAAAAGAAAGGGTACTTCTTCATTAGGATAAGGGTTAACTTGTAAAGCACATGACTTGCAACGGTGAACGACAGGTCAACGTGAAGCCAAACAATATGTGTTAAGCAATTGCGAAGGAAGCCAACAAAAAATGAGGAGGATGAGGAGGAGGCAAGTAGAAGCAAGCTCGACGTTAATTGAAATCTTTCAAACCATTGTCATTGCATTATGCCTCTCCCTTAAAAAGCACAATCCACTTTCTTTAATCTACAGGAAATCCATGAATCTTGCTCAATTTCAAATTCAACCTTTCTCAAAGGTCATGATTTTAGATGTCAGGCCTTTAGTCTGAGCCCTAGCTTACTGCCTCCTCCTCCTTATTCCTCTTTGTCTTAAAATAAAATTATAGATATATTTATAAAGATCACAATCGATGAAATGCTATCTTAGACTTAGATACAAGGAAAAAAAATATTTGAATGAGTGTATATTTTAAAAAGATTATTACAATTTAAATTAAAAGTATTTTAAAGATACACATTTTAAAATCAAATAGGGAAGATTTTAAAGGGAGAAAAGGAAGAATTAGTTACAATAATAAGATAAAAAAAAAATTGAGGTGAAACAAACTAAGAAAAGGAAAAAGAAAAAGAAAAAGAAAAAAAAGAAAAAAATAAAGAAAAGAAAAGACCATGTGAGGTTATACAAGTGAAAAAAAAAAAAAAAAGGGACAGAAGATAGAAAAAGAGAAAAGAGAATATAAAAGGATCAAAGAAAGCAAAGCAGAAGAATAAGAAAGGAACAAAAAGTGGACGAAAGTGAAGGAGATGGTAGATATATATATATATATATATATATATATATATAGATAGGTATGCAAGTGGTTTTCATCTTTAGAAGATATTTTTTTTAGGGGAGATAAATATAGATATAGATACATAAGTAGTTTTTCTTTTTTGATTTATTTTTTCAACATTGTCTAATGAATGGATATGAAATGCAGTCTTAACTCTTGATTCTTAAAACATATGAATATTAACCGTGCGTTTGGAAACCGGTTCAATAGTCCCAGCTTTTTGTAGCTACATTGTAAATCAAAAAATAGCTACAATGTAGACTCTTATATACTATATTATTGGAACTTATTTTTCCACTTTAAGTTTAAGCCGGATTGCCACGCGCTTCATAAATAACATACAAGTAAACTGGAACTGTATTTCCCCATATCGGCAATGTCGTCAACAAAAATACCTTTGATTGATAATTCGTTGACTTTTACATACGTATACAAATGAAGATAAATTGATAAAAAATGAATTTTACACCAAAGTTGTGTGTATCTTTTGAATGCAAAAAAAAAAAAAAAAAAAAAAGAGTTTTGATGTTCCTAGAAGTATTCAAAATCAATGTAAGGAGGAGGAGAATCGTGAGGAGGACTAGCATTGTTATTAGTTTTAGCACCTTTCATTTGTCTCACCTTCTTACCATCGGCAGCAGTGGCTTGTGTTTCTTTGGTGGCATATTGCGAGAAGTCAACAGGGTCGGGAATGTGGGGAGGCATGGCGCTTCTGACGAGAGCCCAGTTCACTCCTTCGAAAAACGGATGCTGCTTTATTTCTGTTGCACCTCTCTTGTATGCAATTCGCTTGTGCGGTTCCTTGACAAGAAGGCCTCGAATGAGATCACGAGCGGCAAAACTCACTTGTGGTGTTTCGGGAAACTTTAATGGCTGGCCAACAACATTAAAGAGTGTGGCTCGGTTTCCTGACCCCTTGAATGGTGTCGTTCCATGCAGTAGCTCGTACAAGAAAATACCAAACGTCCACCAGTCCACTGCACTACCATGACCTTCTCCCCGGATGATCTCAGGGGCTAGATACTCATGTGTCCCCACGAATGACATTGAACGAACATTTGTAGGCTCCGCCATTAGTTCAGGAAGGGAGCCATTGACCAAGAGGCCAAAGTCTGATTTAGATTTACGATTCTTTTTGCTTGGCAAAATGCGCGGGAAAAAGGTTGATGGCTGCATACACCCATGAACAGCATGCTCGTCATCTAAAATGCCAACTGCCCCGCCATTACCGCTCATGTTACTTGCATTGATGGAAGATGACTTGACAAGGGTCGGACTCACAGAGCAACGAAGTGATAAATCAAAGTCCGAAAGCATAATGTGACCCTCTTCTCTTACTAGAACATTTTCTGGTTTTAGATCCCTGTATACGATTCCTAGCATGTGCAGATACTCGAGAGCTAACAATACCTCCGATGCAAAAAACCTGCATACATAAGGACAGCTAAAACCGTTAGAAGCCGCCAATCAGATCAGCCACCTGCCAAGGAAAATCAAAACATACAATTTGGCCAAACTGATGATGCACTTGGACACTTTATAAGTGCTCTTGGAAGTCATGTAGACTTACTAATGCTTCTTTTTCTTGAAATTAAAATGGAAAATCAATATTTCATCATATTTTCCTAGCCAGAATGTGCATCAACTGTAATCTACATACGGGAATAACCAGTATATAAAAAGAAAAATGCAAAGCTTCTAACAAAAACTAACATTCACGATGGACTAGAATTACAATGTAATGCAAACCTTGAAGCCACTAACCACAAAGCTCTGGAATTCTCTCATTGCATCCAAATTTACAAATTATGCGACGGTGAATAAGGATCAAAATTCTTGCAAAAAGCACAATCTTAAGATAACTTGCAAAGTGAGAAAAGAAGGGGAAGGGGGGTAGGTAAAACAAATAAAAATTTGGGACTAACCGAGCAGCTTCCTCAGTAAAATGCCTGTTAGGTTGTTTCTGCCGAAGAGAATGAAGATTGCCTCCGCTACAAAACTCCATAACCAAGCAATAGAACTTATCGGTGTCAAAATATGTATAGAGAGTGGGCAGGAATGGGTGGTCTAGAAGTCCAAGTATCTCCCTTTCTGTTTGTGCTCGGAGGAGCTTGTTTCTACTAGCAAGGGATGCCTTGTCCATCACCTTCATGGCAAAATAGGCTTTAGTCCCTCTGAGTTCGACAAGATATACACTTCCAATATCTCCATAGCCAAGGCGTTTGAGAAGGCGGAAATGGCTAAGGTTAAGCGAGGAGCCTTTGGAGACGGCATTAATGGAATCCCACCTCACATCACCGCCAGTGTGGGGCTTGAAAGGAGTGGTCGAGTTCTCTAAGCTGTCGCTACGACCTCTTGTATTGGCACTACTCCTTGTGTCATTTGTCACTCCTGTTGTATTAGTTCGCATCTCGGATTTTAAAGGTGCCTTGGGGTTTGGTGGATATGGGCCAAAATCAACAATGGCTGAATCAGATACACTCTTCGTATCTATCCCCACTTCTTTATGTTCAGATGTCTGGGACCTTGATTTTGAATTTGGATCGCTTTGGTGGAGTCCACTTGGTGAGGTGTTTGTTGAATAGGCACTTGGTTTCGCTGTTCGCTCCGGTCTTTTGTCAACCTGGTGCATTCTCTTAGGGGGTCCAAATGGGGTGTCGTCAGAAGAAATACAGCTTATCTGCATTAAAAAGGAAATGAAAAAACTAAAAAAACAATAATAATAATAATTATAAAGGATTCATCCCATTTTTTCTACAGAAAAAAAGAATGAAAAAGCATAGATAACAAGAAAGACTTGCCTCGGAGGACATAGGCCCCATGACAGGCTTCGAAGACATGAATGAATCCTCATCAAAATCAGTTCCTGATCAGATCATGATTCAAATTCATTATGGAACTTCTCAAATATTTCCAAGTAAAAATAGTATTCTTCGAAAGGGAAGATCGTAGACAAAAATATTAGCATAAACAATGAGACAGAATACTTGCTTCCTGTTGAACATATCATATTTGTAATCCTAATAAAAATAAAAAAGAGAGAAAGAAAGCGTGATTAAGACAATTTCCGAATACGAGGATTCAAAAGCTCAATTAAACCTTTTATTTTGATTGATGACACCAATATATGGGAACGTTTTCATATTTGTAATCATAAAAAAGAATGATTACATACACAATCATCATCATCGTCTGTATTATGTTGCAAAGCAATGGTGCATGGTGTTTTATGCCAATAACAACCAACAACAACAACAAACACCATATTCATTGTGCTTTTGACCGTTAAAATAATAATAATTGAAAAAAAGAAAACCAACAATAATGAAAATCAGTTTGTGTTGTGCACGTAGTGATGATATGGGAGACAATACAACAAAATATAAAATGGTTTTTTTTTTTGGTATTCCATGCCATACGGCCATATCAAGCGAATCTGTTAGACAACAATTTTTTTTCTTCTTATTGTTATTAAATACATGATGTTTTAATCATTTTTTTTTCAATACCAACTGCAGGGAATAAAGAACAAATTAGGAAATGGAAAATGGCAAAATGACCTTTTACTTTTACTGTATCAATTTCGTGTATTTTTTTTTTTCATGGAGTAATTACACCATTGTAATCTGTTGCTGTCTTTGCACTCATGACTGGGACGAGAAAATGTTCTCTTTTTTTTTGTTCCGGGAAAAAAGGGAAGGAGAGAAAGAAAATAACGGGAAATGTGGGTTGTTAATTAAAAGGAAAATGGAATCTAAGTTTTGAGAACGAGAACAAGTACAAGTTGAATGCGCATCACCGTACAATCGGCCATATACAGGAGCTATTAATTTTGTGAGTACGAGGTTCGAGAGAATTATGGAACAAAAAAAAAAAAAAAAACACAGAATTATAGCAAAACTACATTTAGGAAAATTTATCCTTTTTGATTTCTTCTTTTCTTTTTCTATGTAAGTAATGAAATTGGAAAAGCAAAGAAAAAGAGAGAGGAAATGGTTATAGGAGGAATGAAGACGAGTGGTTAGGCGTTTAATCCTCTGAAAAATGGTGGTCTGCCTGATTCCTCATTTTCTCTGGCCAATGCCATTTTTACCGCCTTCCAAATTGCACCTAAAATTTCCCCCTCTCTCTTATTATTATTATCATAATTACTACCTCGAAGCATGTGAACATATTCCATTTGTTAATTGCTTATTTTAAAAAATTATTAATTTTTTATAGGATTTGGAGTAAATGACTAGAGGTGGTAATTTAGTTTCGACACCAAAACATGACTCGAACTTAATTTTATGACACGATTGAAACAAAATTAACAACTGACTCATTTTTTAGTTTTCATTAAAAATATAGACAAATAAGTTTTTTTATTTGGGGAAGGATAGCTATTAGAATTTAGAGGTAAATGGCTTGCTCTTTGTAAATAAATAATAATAGCTAGGTCTCAGTTTAATTTTACCATTCTTTCTTTTTGTCTTTTAACTATTTTACTAAGCTAGAGTCACTTAAAGGTGTTTTTCCTTTATCCACCTAGAGTCGCCACAGAGCAATATAGATTGCACTTTTGTAATTTTGAAGTCAGTTAATTGATAATTCCATTTTGCTCCATTTTTATTTTTTATTTTCAGTCATCAATTTTGAAATATGGTATCCGAGCAATTCCTTCGTTAATCTTCACCTTCTTTCCCTCATTTGATGGCTCGAGGAAATAATTGCCAAATCATTGGCCCCTCTGTTTCATCACCAACGGTTCTGGTAGTCCATATTTCCTTCATAACAGAGACTATCTTGGTCTTGTTTTAGTTACTCATCAACTCATTGGTCCAAATTACAACAATTGGAACCGAGCGATGTCCATGACCCTCACTACGAAGAACAAGCTAGGGTTTGTTGATGGCAACATTTCTCGCTCAGATGCCGATGATCTCCTGTTTGGTGTTTGGACTAGTTGCAGGTAATTTCCTGGCTTCTTAACTCTATGGATAGAGATACTATTTATAGCGTACTTTACAGGGACACCACTTCTGAGATTTGGAATGACCTTCATGATCAATTTTATCAGAGCACTGTGCCTTGGATTTTCCAACTTAAGACCCATCTTGTTGCTTTGAACCAAGGAACTATGGATGTTAATTCATATTATACTCGGCTGAAAATTTATTGGGATAAGCTAAAAGTTTTTCAACCTATACCCATTTATCACTATGGAGGCATGAAGACTTGGATGGAATCCAGCGTCAAGAGTATATTATGTAATTTCTTATGGGTCTTAATGACTCTTTGGCTAAGATTTGTACTTAAATTTTGATGATGGGTCCACTTCCCCCAATTTTAAAAGTTTTTGCTATAGTCGTTCAAGAAGAGCACTAGTGAACCATTGGACATGGTTTCTCTACTTCAATTGATCAACTTCCTAATTCTAACACTTCACTTGCAGCTTCTTTAGCTCATGTTTCCTAGAATCCTAAGCGAGAGTGTCTTCTTTGCTCTTATTGTGGCTTGCAAGGGCACACCATTGACAAGTGTTATAAGCTTCACGGTTATCTTCTTGAGTATAAGCCAAGAGGCAAAGCTCAATCTCAAAAAACACAAAGCACAGAGATTGTTTTGTTCGGATGGCCAACTAGATAAGACTTGAAATTAATCTATTGCTAGGTTAGAAATACTGAACTATAATTGTCTTGTTATTTTAATCATTTGTAGTAAATTATGTTCAATAATAATGGAAAGCTTTTATTTGATTACAATGTGGAACATGACCTAGGTTGAATAAAATAAGCTTGTATGTTTATTGCTTAGATCCACATATTTTTCTTATCTTAAAGGTTCTGTTGAATTGAATCCAAAGAGTTTAACATAGGTCATTTAATGGAAAGAGATTAAATGAAACACCCGTTATTTTAACGGGTATGATTTTTATACAAATCATATTAATAAAATGTCACTTTAGTATTTCTTACCAAGTCTTCATAGGAAACATTCAAAATTTACCTATAACCTACTTCTACCACCCTTGTCCTCCTACATTAATACTCAATTAAGTAGCCTCTTTCTTATTTTGCTAAAGGTCTCCGAAGGAGACATAAAATTAATTCACCTCAATTATTAGAAGACATTGATATATTTTCTCAACCACAATTTTAATGCTTCCTTCATCTTTTTCCATAACTTGCTCCATTTGTCCCCTCAATTATGTTGGCATTATTTGCTAAAAGTCTCCATGGGAGACATGATGATATTTTCTTTTAATGCTCATTTGTTTCTTCCTACAACTTTCCCTATAAACCTACAATTATCTCCCGTTCCTCAATTATTTTGATGCCTTTTTATTCAACCATCACCACTTTCTTCTCTATTTTCTCATTCTCTCCTTTCTCACTTCAATTTCTAACCAAAGACACAAAGCATAAATCTCTCTTTGCAGCCAAAGTAATTATAATTCCCAGCCATATGTAAAGCCATTTTGGAGTCAATTCAAGCTTGATTTTTACCCGAACTTTGGTGTTTTTCAAAAGATTTTTGAGGTAGGTTTTCTTTAATTCAAACTTGGTTTTTAGTATATGTTTCTCCATCTTTAATGTATAATTTTCGTGTTCAAAGTTTATGCAAATTTCTAATTATGTAAGCTTGCATATTTGAGCATTTGTGAACAAAAACTTAAGTCTTAAATTTAAACCGACAACCAACCTTTATTTTGGTTTGATGATGATTTTGGTATAAAACTTATGAGAATATATTTATTATGATTATATAATGCATGCTGCATATTTTGGAATGATTTTGGGATTTTGAACAAGAATAATATGCTTTGGATTAAAGAAAAACTTAACCTTCCATAAACCTTGTAATATCTCTATGGGCAGTAGCGCTTTCTTGAAATTTTGAGATTTTATGAAAATAAATTTTGTAAATTGGTTTGCATATTTAAAAAGTAGACATCCTAAGCTTTTCAACGAGCTATCATGAGCCTAAATCGGAGTTGTATTTTATTTTCTATGAATTTTTCAATTATCAGATTGGAAACTAGTAAACCTACAAGTGGCAGTATATCACCCATCTACCTTAAGTAAATCACTGGTTAACCCATGTGTTAATTGTAGATAGTGAACGCAACTTTGCTCACCTTCTAATCCCTTAATATCTTGCAACTTTTTTAACACTATCCTAAGTGATTTATGAATCTTATTAGAGACTAAAATATGTAGATTTACATATAATTCATTTATGGATGTGGTTATATGTTGTGCTTTAGTTTTAATTGTCTTTATGCATGACTTAGGATCAAGGGTGTGTGGAGCTAACGTTAATTAATTCTGAGATTAAAAGATTATTGAGAAGCTTGAAATGTAGGGATTCTATTACTCATCTGTTGTGAGGTTTTTATGGAATTAAAATTTATTGTTTTACCACAAGATATATGTATCTATGTTGAACTGCTATTATATCAGAATCACATATGAAACTATGACATGAACTCGCCCTGTATTGATTAGCGAGGAACATAATGAATTAACATATGTTTTTATAAATTCGGAAGCATGGTTAGGAAAATTGACTCAATAAATAATGATTGAACATTGAGAAATGGTGAGATGTGAAGAGGGCGGCGGTTACGTCCTTGGGTACGAATACCCTAAAAGGTAAAACAAGGGGGAGGTGATGACACTCCCTTGGGTCGAAAGTCCCAGAACACACTATACAGAAATCGACTTTGTGAGGACTCGGGGCTTGATGTCTCCTCACCAGAATACTCTCGGAATGTTTGGAGGGTAGCCAACCACGCCCATTTGGGTTTCGATAAGTTGAGTGATACTTTATGTAATGTGGATACCTAGAAATAATGATGAATGTTAATGTTGTATATATGTATATGTATGAAACTTGGTAATGATTAACTATGGTATCCACAGAATATGATCATAATAAATCTCATAATTTGGGTAATAATGAAAACTAACTAACCATGCAGATTTAATGGGGTAAAGAATAAAACCTTAAGGTGAGTAATGGTTTTTCCTACTGAGCATGTTGTCGCTCATTCCCTTATATTTTCCTCTTGTCAAGACTCACTAAGTGTGAGATGGTTACAAGAAAAATAGTTGAGGAAGCTATGTAGTTATATTAAGTTGGAATTGCTTCGAATGCAAAGAATGATCTTTATGATAGTGTAAGCATCGATTGCTACTTTCTGTGACTGTATTAAGATTTGTTGAGGGTTGAAATGATGATGATGACAGTTGTATATTATTAAAATTTAAGGTGCTACGTTAATATGTGGTTTATTTATTTGTTTATGTTTTATTTTTATTTTGAGAGTTTCTATTTAAGTCCGGGGTAAATTACTTTGATGTTTTATCTTTATTTTTTTATTTTCATTTTATTTATTTAAAAATTGTTAACCCCTATATAAGGGCGTTACAGAATTTTTGGTATCAGAGCCTAGGTTCAGTTAACCTAGGGAGTGTAGCACCACTTTGCAAATTTATTTTTAAGATGTTTTTGAAGTTGAATTTTTATTGTCATCATCAAAATGAACCTTTAAATTGATTTATACAGTCCAGAAGGAAAGTATTAATAATCATGAGGGAATGATAATTATATGGAATAGGTTTATAAGTATAATGCTTATGGAAGATTCGTATAATATTAGGATCTATAAGCATATCTAATTCATATAGAATGATGAGAAATTCATGTCGATATAAGGATTTAAGAATCTTTTAATCTCGTGAAAAGTAATAAGAAATATAAGGTTTGATTTGTTGATTTCAAAGTTTGGCATTGATATGCGAATACTTCATAATTGATTCAGATCTAAGTAATGATTATGTGTGAATTCGATGGAGTACATAAGTGTCAATAACTTTCCTTGAAAGTTTTGTTTATATGAAGAATATGAGATAAATTAGGAATCCATGGTTTTGAATCTTAAGTAAGATAAATGTTATATTTTTGGTCTATTGAGACTGTGTAAAAGCAAAGAATGTATAAATTTTAAGGTTAGAATATTTTGCTACGTATATTGTGCTTTAGTAGAGTCAATGATTTTTATGAATAGATGTAGTGTAAAAATGACTAATCGAAGTTTTCTTAAGTAAATCATAATATTTAAGGCACTTACGATAATGTCAAACCTTTATGATGAAATGTTTAACTTCTAGGTGTTTAGATGTGAATCTTTTGGTTGTCTGAGGTTTTATTACATGAGGAAATTAAGTATTGTATAAGTGAAATTGTGAAAATTTTTTATGTGCTTGAGTAGTAATATCAAAAGTCTCTGCTTATTAATATGGTCTATGTTGGAAGACGTAAATCATATTGATTTCAAGGTTGATCACATTCTAAACCCTTGGTAGTAATAATAATGAATCCATTGATAGATGCTAAGTATTAAGGATAACATATGAGTGAATGCATTGTTCAATAAGGCTTTGATTTAAACAAATTATTTGAGTTACTAGATGATTATGTTGTTATGGAATGATTTAAATACCATTTAGGAAGATCCCTGATTGTTGTAAAATTAGATTTGTTGTTCATAGTTATTTTTATTTTTAGTGGACTTTGAAATGGGCATAAGATCGGTATGAATTAGTTTTTAATTTTATGTTTGTTATTTAACTCATTCTAAATATGTGAAGGCCCATTTCAACTTCGAACATTTGGGCCTAGTCTAAATCCTGAATCAATTTGACTCACACTGTCTCTCCCACATGGCATCTATATGTGTCATCTATAGTGGTTT
>CAMOHE010053973.1:0-13244 GCA_946598075.1 Artocarpus hirsutus
AAGAGATGTTATGAATCAAAGAGATATATGTATATATATATTGAGGGCATGATGCCATCTCAGAGATCGGGTTGTGTAGTGAACAACCTTGGGGGCAGGTTTCGAAACCCAGCTGGGCCACTACGGTGGTGAGTCATGTATGGTTTGCCCAGGGAAGGAAAAATGGTACTCTTTTGATTGATTTATTTGAATTATTTTGGAAAGATTATATTTTATTGAATGTCTCATTTACTTATTTATTTGTTTGATTGTTCCAGCTCGTTTTCTATATGTTTATTTGATTTATGAAATTTCTTTTAACATTAAACAATTTCTAAATATAGTCCTACTGAGCCTTTCGCTCATGTTTTTATTTGTTTTAAAATCTTAACCCTAGGTGGATATCAGCATAGGATTGGAGAAGAGTCCGTCGAGCTGACTTACGATCAGTAGAAGTATTTGGTAGGTTAAATTACCATTCAAGGCATGTAAGAATTTAACTTCTCTTTTATTCTGGACTGTTGTTGTATCATAATATTGTCAGTACTATATGTGTGTGCACAATATGTGGGCTAGTGGGACTCATACGCGTTCCACCCTATATTTAATTATTTTAATGTTATTTCTATATGTTTAATTATCATGATGATTCATTTATTTCTTTAACTTATTCTATTTAAACGATTTTCAAATTATCACATTTTTACTTATAAATTTCATTCTAAATCCCTATTTTTAACTAAATCTTTTCTTAATTAACTTAATTAAACCACCACGTCACCTCCCGTACTCCGGGGCATGACATGGATGCTTAGGGACATGTCTAGGTGAAATTGAATCCCTAGAGTAATTTATTTCATTTTATTTTATTTTATTATTTTCATTTAGTTTATTTAAATTTTGTAAATTTAGTTTTAGATTTTATTCTTATTTTTAATCAATCATTCAAATAATCATAGAGCTAATCTAATTTCGGTAATGAACAAAAATGCTAATCTGATTTTGGTAATGAACAAAAATTAACCATAATCTCCATATGAATGATATCTGTACTCTTTGTATGTTTTATTACCTATACGATTTTGTATACTTGCGGATCAAATTGAACATGTTTTTGCTGCCATTGCCAAGGATTTTTTTTTAGTTTTGGTTAATATTGATTCTAATTTACTTTAGGATTAATTTGAATTTTATGTTCTTTATTTCTTTTGTTTTGTTTTGTTTTGATTTTATTTCTAGTCTTGTTGTTTTTGTGAAAAAAAAGAAAAGGATGAATACATTAGAGATGAATCTTGCTATCTCCACATTTGTCCAACATGAATTCGAGTGGCTTAGGAACAATTCAAAAATTTTCTAGGAAGGTTTCCCAATCATAATTTCTCAAAGTGGTATCTTATCCAAATATTATACTATGGATTGTGTGATAAAACTAGATAATGGGTGGACCATGGGGCCATTATCAGTGGTGGTTCTTTCTTTACAAGAACCTATGATAAGAGCTCAAGCCTAGATTGTAAGTTTTCTCACCAAGCACATTCAATAAAGCCAAGTCTTGTTGGTGCCACAAGCCAAATACTTCCACATTTTACCAAGTTTGGGGGTATTCACAACCAAGACCCATATATAGTGCATATACCATTTATTATGGGTGAAAGTCGCTCTTTGATGAGCTCTTCTCTAAAAGTCAAGCCAATGACTTAAAATCAAGCGCTTCTTGAGAGGCAACCCAAGTTCTCTAAAACTTTATCTTTTGTTTTAAATTTTGAGTTTTAATTTTAAATTTTTATAAACCTTTTACTCTGTTTCTCTCTCTCTCTCTCTCTTTTTTTTTTTTTGTAGGTACAAGTGGTGGAACCAAAAGGGAGTTGGAGTTGCGGGAGGCACCTATGAGCTTTAAGACATCAAATCATGCCTAAGCACCATTGAGCATCAACGAGTGGAGTTTTCTTAAACTTTTCATTTTTTTTGGCTTTTTTACAGAGTAAGGATCTTGTGCATATTGAGTTTGGAGGGAAAATTAAACTTTTTTTTGGATTTTTAGTTAAAAAAATAATTTTAAAAATTTTAAAAAAGTTATGCTTAATTGGAGTTTTTTGTGCTTTCTTTGGCGAATTCTTCTAGACCAATTATGAGAATTATGACTGGAAATGGTGTATTGCTAGTGGAAAAGTATGAATATTGTCTAGTTTTGTGCTTCGTGCTTGAGTTTGTTTCATTTCGATTATGATTGTCTTATTTTGAGCATCATGTCTTGATCTTTGAGTTGTGTGCAATTTTGGAGAATCTTTGTGTTATTATGTGATTTTCAATGATCTCAAAATCTTGAAATTTGTTTGATTTGCTTTCAAGGTAAAATCCTAGGACTCACCTTATTCAAGAAATCACTTAGGCCATCATTGGACCGTTTAAGCCTTTT
Organism: Artocarpus hirsutus; assembly: GCA_946598075.1. Taxonomy (NCBI): domain Eukaryota; kingdom Viridiplantae; phylum Streptophyta; class Magnoliopsida; order Rosales; family Moraceae; genus Artocarpus; species Artocarpus hirsutus. The sequence goes on from CAMOHE010053973.1 coordinate 2,396, forward strand.
CGAGCCTACCTAGACATATTCTTGCCCCTAGTATACTCCTTTGAGCCTTAATATATCCTTTCTTTATAATCCACATTTCTAGCCTCACCATTTAAATAATTTCAATTCCTTTATCCTATTCTAAGCATATTGATCTTTCTAAGAATTGTTTTAGAGCTATGCTAAGTTATGGGAGGAAGGGTGGAGTTTAGAAAGTGTTCCTTTTGTGTTTGTTAAAAAAAAGTTGCTACACCCTTGGTTCATTAAAAGAAAGAAAGAAACAAGTTTGGGGGTGAATTAGCAAAATACAAAAACAAAAACAAAAACAAAAAACAAAAAAAGGAATAAAGTGGTTGACAAAAGGAAGTTAAAACTAAGTTTGAGGGTCGTAATTGGAAAAATGAAATGAAGCTCCATGAAGGTCCTAAAATGGTTAATGTGCTTAGGATGTTTTGAGCTACAAATTTTCCTTCATCCTACCCTTTACCTAAGCCAAACATTACAAGCCCATTGAAGTCCTAAGGATCCTTGGTGTGGTGTTAGTCTATATTAGTGGTGAGAGACACAAAAGGCAAACCTGTGGGGCTTGTTTATTTACTTTGAGATTCTAGTTGATTCCATATTTTCATAAATTTATCTAAATTGCATGACATAAAAAGTGAAAACGCTACACATTCACACTTGGAGAATCCAATTAGATTTGTGATACAACCTAGAATTAATCACAAAGCATGGTCAATTTTTGCTTATTTTACTTGAGCTATGTATTTTAGTCAATCTTTGAGGAACCCATGGAAGTCACTAATTTAACACATTTTACCTTTAGTTTCTTTTATTTTTATTTTTGTTTCTTTTCATGTTTTTGCCTGAGGACAGTAAAATATTAAGTTTAGGGGTGATAACTCTATAAGAATAGAGTTATGTCATCTAATGCACATATTTTTGCTATGTTCTTGATATTTTTATTTAATTTTGTTTATTTTATATGTTTTATTTTTTATTTCATTTTTTATTATTTGATTTTATATTATTTTATTTTATTTTATTTTAATTGAAATTGAAACTGATTATTATTATCATCATCATTATCATCCCTCTATTTGTTTTATTTTATCTAATTTGTGTATGTTGAATAGGTGACATGGGATAAAATGAAAATTTGGACCAATTTGGGGTCAAAATGAGAGTGGAAATTCAAATTCAACGAGATGGCGAAGCAAATCCACTTACGCGACCAAGAAAAAGGCATGAACACTACCTCTTAGCCATCGAATCAGCCTGTAGACCATTAGCTGTGCATGCTCCACTCGCCCGACTAGTAGTGCATTCACCGCCGAAAGTAATAGAAACGAGCCACTCGGCGCTCACCACGTGTCGTGCTGTCCCCCACTACCTCGGCAGCCCTCTGCTCCTATGCTGCTTGCTCCACGTCCAATCCCGTGCTGCCTCGCCCCTCAGCAAACGCCAACGCGCCACATGACTCACTCGTTTAACAGCCAATGACCATCTGCCACGTTTTAGTACTCGTGGAGCCGTACTACACTTCATTGTCTCCTCCCTCGTTTTGCAAAGATAGCATGCCATTATTGGAGGAGTGCAGCTGATCCTTGGAGCACAGAGCCCGAGTGCCCGAGTTTGGTATAAAAGCTCTAAGCTTTGAGGTTTAACCGATTCTCAAAAAGGGAGAAAAAAATAATATAAAAATAAATATTTAGTTTAAGTTTTATTTTAGTTTTAGTTTTAAATTTATTTTATTTGTTTTTCTTTAGAAAAACACCATTAAATAGTACTTTAGAGCTATAAAGAGGAAGAAGAATAAGAAGATTTGGGAAAGGGGGCCTTGGAGTTCATGTCGCCTCTATTTTGGTGATTTTTTTTTTATTTTTTTCTTATTATATTCTAAAAATGCTTGAATATTGGTGTTGTTTATTTTCACATTTATATTTATTTTTATTTTTGTTTAAGACTTGATTGCTGGTGCCCTAAGGATTTCAATTTAGCTTATTCATGTTTCTTTGATTTTCTATTTAGTCAAATTAACTGTGATTGCCTAATTTATGTTGAATAATTATTCTATGTGGTGTTAATGCTTCTAATTGATTGATCACCAATTAGTCGATTAGGAAGCCATGTATTCCTACCGGGAATGGGATTTACGCGCTAAGCTAATCATAGAGTAACCTAATTTTCATAGGATAGGAATATATCCACTATGATTATATAGCCATTTATGAAATTTAGGAACCTAATAATTGTAATTAATTTGTAGACATAGGAATATAGTTTACTAGTTAAAATAGGATATTTTCAATTGACTATCGAGAGGGGCTTTTAGAGAGTTTAGGGGGTTTTGGCTATTTTTCAACTAGACAACACAATTAAGGCAACTAATGGATCCCTAGTGACATGTTTAGGTGAAATTGAATCCTCAGAGTGTTTTATTTCATTTTATTTTATTTTATTAGTTTATTTAAATTTTGTTAATTTAGTTTTAGATTTTATTCTTATTTTTAATTGATTATTCAAATTATCATAGAGCTAATCAAATTTTGGTAATTAACAAAAATTAAATACAATCTTCATGGGAATGATATATGTACTCTTGGAACACTTTCTTACTCGTACAATTCCATGCACTTATGGAACTAACCAAACATTTCCTTAACAATAGTTAATATTATCATGTCAAATGCATTATTGTAAATGAATTTTTTAATAAGTAAGATAATGGAACTTTGAGATAAGGTGGTCGATTAGGTAAAAAAGTGCTTGTCCTTAAATAGACTATAGATAACTTATAAGGACATAGATAATTGAAGAGATCATGGATAGAATATATTGGAATATCATAATATGATGCATTACCAAAAATATAGATTCATCTCTAAAGTGGAGTAATACAAAAGTTAATATGTAATGGATTGTAATTGGAGACCAATTTTGTTGGGTTTTGTTGGATTTTGTGATTCAAATAAGCAATGAAAAATCAAAATTGATTCTTACAAAACTCTTGTAGGATCCATGCAATTTGATTAGATTGATAAGAAAGTCATAGAATCTTACCAGGATGACAAATGGGGCAAGATTTCTAGAAGAAAGAGAGCGGGTTCACTCCGATGATGTCACGCCCTGGAGTACGGGAGGTGACGTGGTGGATTAATTAAGTTAATTAAATAGAGATTTAGTTAAAAGTTGGGTTTTAGAATTAAATTTATAAATAAAAATGTGATAATTCTAAAGTCGTTTATTTAAAGCAAACGGTTATGATATTTGAACAAATGAAATAATAAAATAAACAGTGAGGAATAATAAAAATAATTAAAAGTATAAGGTAAGGCGAAAATGGGTCCTATTGGCCCACATTTTGTGCACACATATAGTACTGACAATATTACAATGCAACCACAGTCCAAAATAAAAGAAAAAGTTAAGATCTTATATGCCTTGAATTTTTGTAATACAACCTACCCAAATCCTCTACTGATTGCAAGTCCGGTCAGCGGACTCTTCTCCGATCCTAAGCTGATATCCACCTAAGGGTAAGATTTTTAAAACAAGTAAAATGTGAGCGAAAGGCTCAGTAGGACTATATTTAAAAATAAATAAACAGATAAATAGTTTAATAGAACACTTCTTGATAAATAAAGTAAAATTAAATAAGTACTTTCATTTATCAAAAGTATATTGGAAACAGTTCATCAAGAGTACCTTTTTATTATTTCAAGCAAACCATAATATTCACCACTGAAGTGGCCCAACTAGGTTTCGGGACCTACCCCCAAGGTCGTTTACTACATGACCCGATCTTTAATATGACATCATGTCCATATATCTTTTTATAATTAAAATTTCTATTTACCAAATATAATCATTAACATTTATTATGAGGTTTATTATGAAAACACCTCAATCTACTGTTTAAGGAAAATAGATAACAAGAAATCCTTTCTCAACCAATCATTGAAAAACATTTTATTAAAAATCACTTTGAAGCTAAAACATTTAAAATTGGCTACCAAAGAAGGGGTAGAAGTTGTACCTCGATATTCGTGTCGGTGTCCCACACCGTAATCTCGATCCGCTATACGTTAGCTCCACGGGTCCACGCACAACCCTAAATACAAACTAGGTCTATTAGTATCTAACCCAAGATATCCTAGGTTATTAAATCATCTCATGGTATCCTAGTGTACCACTTAGGTTTATAAAATCATTTTATAAAGTTGGAATTTCAATCAGGGTTCAAAATAGTAAAAACGGGTGAAAATCACAAAAATTGCACCATGCCCGGTCGGCCTGCCGGTGGCCCTGTTTTGGCCGGCTGAACTGCACAGTTTGGCTTACCAAAAATCCAAGTCCAGTCGGCCGAACATTTCTAGGTTCGGCCTGCCGGTCGGATGAATCCGGCTTGCCGAACGTATGAATCCGGCCTGCCAAACGTAAATTTTAGCCTGTCGATTTGGAAAATTCTAGAAATTTTTATGCACGGGTCTCGGCTTCCCCGAGCCCAAATCTTCAAATCTAACCTGTTTTCTCAATTCTCAAACATGGATAATGATCATGAATAATAGAAAAATATAGTAACTTATTTTTTAATGGATTAAAACAAGTTTTAGACAAGATATTTGAAAAAACCCAAAAATTAGAAAAATTGGAGAAAAATAAAAAATCTTAATTTAAATCCGTTTTTGATGAAACCAAGTTTATATTCAAGTTAATCTAAGTTCATCTAACCTAGATTGAAGGTTTTTTAAGTTTAGAAAAGATTAGATTTCAAAATGCAAGAAAAATTAAAAAAAATTTAAAAAGTTTTGAAATTTCGATACTAACCTTGAATCGAAGCCTTAAATCAAGTTTGTGATTGCTCAATCGCGTTCCCGAGCCTTCAATCCACAATCCTGAAGCTTGAAATCAAATTTTGTTTCAAAAATTTTGAGAGAGAATGAGAGAGAAAGAGAGAACCGAGAGAGAGAGGGAGAGACGAACGAGAGAGAGGAGAGAGAAATGAGAGAAAGAGAGAAGGAGAGTGAGATATAAATAGAAGGAGGGAGAAAAGTGGTGGCACAAGACTGTGTGCAAAACACACTATTTTTAAATCAAATTACTTTGTTAAAATTTCAATTAACAATTAAAAACAATGTAATATAATTTAAAATTATTAAAAGAGTAAAATAACACAAAGTTTCTTAATTTTCACAAAATGATAAATTTGAGTTTAAAACACTTATTATGGCACACTGATTTACCATTTTAGACTAACAACATTTAATTAACTTCGAGGTGTTACAGATGACACCCTAACTCGAGCTTTTCGTATTTAGGATTGGATTCAGACTTGTTACTAAGAGCAATACCCTCTATAGTTATCCACACGAATAGATTCTCTCAAAAACTAAATTGGTGTGCTAGCACCATTTCCTTGCGTTACATGACTCTCTCTAATTTTTTGGGTTTTTAATGTTTTTTGCCTTTTAGAATAAGAGAATGCCTTTTCTCTTCTAATTCGGCCAAAAACCCTAAAACAAATATATATATATTGACTTCGAGAAAGAGTCAGATTTTAACTATGGTAAACTGTAATTCAAATATAATTCATAGAATCTAGACAATGTCAGATTTAATATTACAACAAATTTGAGATTTTACGACCTTTATTTAATGACCGTTTCTCAAAAACCGTCGTGATAAGAAAAAAAAACGCGGCGAGTTATGCCCGCAAAGACGAAAACCGTCGTGGTATTAGCGGGAGCTACCACGACGGTTTTTATAAAAACTGTCGTGGAAGGTATGCATGTTTGAAATTTTTAAATTTGACCTTTAAGTTCGGCATGAATAAAATTTTAATATTTCACGACGGTTTTTATAAAAACCATCGTGGAAGGTTTGGATATTTAAAATTTTTAGTATCCCATCCAATTTAACATTTCACAACAGTTTTTATAAAAACCGTCATAGAAGGTTTTGTATATTTAAAATTTTTAGTAGCCCGTCAAAATTTAATTTTTCATGAAGGTTAAATTTGGGTGGGAAACTAAAATTTTCAAACCTCGGGGCCTTCCACGATGGTTTTTAGTAAAAACCGTCATGGAAGGGCTTCCACGACGGTTTTTACTAAAAACCGTCGTGAAAGGTGCAAGCCTTCCATGACGGTTTTTGTAAAAACCATCGTGAAATGTTCTACATGTTTGAAATTTTTAGTAGTCGTCAAAATTTAATCTTTCACGAAGGTACGGAGGTTAAATTTGGGTGGGATATTAAAAATTTCAAACCTCAGGGCCTTCCACGATGGTTTTTAGTAAAAACCGTCATGGAAGCACCTTTCACGACAGTTTTTACTAAAAACGTCATGCAAGGCCTTCCATGACGGTTTTTATTAAAAACCATCATGAAAAGTGCAAGGCCTTCCACGACGGTTTTTGTAAAAACTGTCGTGAAATGTTCTACATGTTTGAAATTTTTAGTAGTCGCTAAAATTTAATCTTTCACGAAGGTTAAATTTAGGCGGATACTAAAAATTTCAAACCTCGGGACCTTTCACGATGGTTTTTATAAAAACCGTCGTGGAAGGTTCGAGGTTTGAAATTTTTAGTATCTCACCCAATTTAACCTTTCACGATAGTTTTTATAAAAATCGTCGTGGAAGATTTTGCATATTTGAAATTTTTAGTAGCCCGCTAAAAATTAATCTTTCACGAAGGTTAAACTTGGATAGGATACTAAAAATTTCAAACCTTGGGACCTTCCACGATGATTTTTATAAAAACCATGGTGAAAGGTACTGTTGAAATGTTCCGCATGTTCGAAGTTTTTAGTATCCCTCCAAAATTTAATCCCGCGCCAACAACATGGCTTTCCTTATTTATTCAAAATTTCTCTAACTCAAACCCCTTTCTCTCTCTAACTCATCTCCCACGACCTAGCCACCTACGAACCCAACCCCCACGGTATTCCACCGACTTTGACATTCCTCAATCACTCTCTCCATGACCTACCTAACAAACCCGATGCCATTCATCACTGTTCATCCTCATCCCTTGACATTCTACCGATTCCACCATCGTTCGACTCGTCTTTCGTCGTTCCACCAACTCCATCGCCTTTGGTAAATTTCAAACCATTACTTTTAGTTTTAGTATTATTGTTAGTTCTAAACTTAGTATTATTTGGTTATTTTAGTGTTATTTACCTTTAGTTTTAGTTTTAATATTAGTTATATTAATTTGTTTTTTGCCATTCAGTATGTGTTACTTGTATTTGGTGTTTGAAAGAACTTTGAACAACATTTAGCATTTTGGTGTGAGAATAGGTTACTTTTTATGTGTTTGTGATGCCTAAGTATTATTATGATACCCACCACATGTTTGGAGATTTTTTTTTAGGGGAATACAAAATTTTCACGACAGTTTTTTAAAAAACCGTCGTGAAAAATTATCATTCCACGACGGTTTCTTAAAAAATGGTCGTAGAATCAAAGGCTTCCACGACAGTTTCTTAAGAAACCGTCGTGGAATCAAAGGCTTTCACGACGGTTTCTTAAGAAACCGTCATGGAAATTTTAATCTTTCACGACGGTTTTTTGAAAAACCATCGTGAAATGCCAATTTTTTACGATGGTTTATCAAAAAACCGTCGTAAAAAATTACTATATTACAACCCCTTCCCGTGCTAATTTTTATATTACACGACGATAAAAAACCGTCATAAAAACTCAATGTCGTACCATGATTGAAGTTTTCACGATGGTTTTTTAACCGTCGTAAAATTTTTTCACGACGGTTATAAACCGTCGTGGAATCCACAATTTGTAGTTGTGTAATGAATCTAGACATATCTAGTACATCGAATCTGGACATTATCAGGTTCATTGAACCTAGACACAGTAAATCTAAAATTTGTTTTTGGTCTGTTCTAAGTGTGCGACCCTGTAGGTTCACATAACGTTGATAGTGGGCTTGAAATTTTGTTTTTGGCCCACAAATCATAAGCGACCTCTAGCAAGACATTATGATTACCCAAGTAATGCGAATGTCAATAATCTGACATAATCTAATATACAATAAGTATTAAAGTCCTTTTGTCACTAGATACCTTGATTGAACATAAGGCATGGTTTATGTCATCCTTATATTATTCAATCATATTATTTCTCAATCTTAAGTAGATTGATATTGATAACCCTTATCAATTCATTCTAGTATGGCTATACATTTTTTTTCGGTCTAACTTATCAAGGGAATCACTCACATTCCTCACATCATTCACTCTATATCCAACAACAATACTTTCCATTATCCTGTTAAAGATAATATTAAAATGTGCCAAAATATAAAACTTGTCATGTAGGAAACAATGGTAATTTCGGGTCAGGGAACTAGGATCATACTATTGTGATGAGAATCACTTATGACAACTATCCATGCAGTATTCTCATAGCGGGTCGATCTAATACATCATTTTTTAAATATGTATCTATGAGTTGACTTAGTATCTCATACACATGATTAGTAAAACATAATCATCAGTCAAACTTCATTCTAGTCTTCATTCATTATTATTCTAATAATAATGACCGACTAGAGATAATTTAGAATAGAATTCAATTTTTACTTAAGAGTTTTACTATCAAGTCACATACTTGATGATCTTAGGCAGAATTAACTATTCATAGAATTAGAATAAAAAACAATAATAAAAATGCCTCTTTATTAATAAAATGTAAAATGTAACGAAGTCAAAATATGGTCATTACATAATTGGTCTAGGGTACATCACTAACAAATTTATCTATAATTATATAGGCTTGATAATATACGTCTATCAAGTCCTAAAATGCTAGCTCACATGCTCCAAATACAAATAAGGTTAAAATCAAATACTACTAGTATTGTAGAAGAACACGTGATTCGGGCCAATGGGCCTAATGGGACTCGTCACTAGTCTAGTGTGATTAAGGCACTAGGTGTAGTTGGCCAAGATTTTGGGTTTTTGCGAGCAAGTATTTTTTTGGATAACTTAATTATTTAATTAGATCTTGTGATTTTTTGCATCATTTAATGCAATTCTAATTCTAACAAATCCAATCTAAAATAAAACTATATCATTATGTTAATTCTATAATTTAAGTAATTATGAATCAAAGTCAAGTAGATTTTAAATTAATAATTTTATTACCAATTTAAAAACTAATTATCATAAAATCTAATTAATAAATTGAATAATTATTTTTTAGAATATAAACCAAGCTTCTAGAATTAATTGGGTCTCCTATTCTCTATAATTAAAGGCCTCTTAACCAAGACTGCTAAAATTCTACTAGATAGTCTAAGCATGTAGATAGAAAAAGAGGGAGATGAAGAGCTCTTTATTTCCAGTCATGCTTTGCTCAAGCGTTAAGAGTAGCGGGAGAAAAAAGTAAGCGAGTGATCTTTAGAAACCTATGATTCTATGGCCATCTGTTCGTCCACCTGGTGTCGAGGATTAGGTGAGGAAGACATAATTTCATTTAGTGGTTTTGTTTAGAGAATGCCATTTGAATAGAAAATTTTCGATCTTCTCTCATCAACTAAGTAAATATATATATTGTTAAATTAATATAATCTACAACATATTTTACAAAAGTTTTGAGAAAATTTTTATTATATACATTCCTCACCTTAACCATGTTTCCCAATTTTGGTGAAAATGGTCTTCAAAAATCAACAATAAACACTTGCAATAAAGCATACAAATATTCCATTTTAAAAACAAAAAAAGTATACAAGTATTTCACATAAACTTATGTCTTATTGATAAAATACATGCTGCACATTTTAGGGAACTCCGGGTTATTCTAGGAAAAAATAGAGAAAATATTATCTCTAGGTCATTCTAGAAAAAGTAGTGTCACTAGACCTATCTAGAAAAATATAGAAAATGTTATATATATATGGAAGAAAATTATTTAAAGAAATCCATATGTAAAGTCAGTTATGACAAGCCGACATATCAAACCCATAAATAGGCATTTAATGTGTTTTACATGCAATCAAGAAAAACAGGATGGCAATATAAGTGCAAAGGCCTTACTACCGTCCTTCACTAAGTCTATATCACATATTAGAAACATCCCACTTTACAGTCAATCACGTGTCTTACCCCCAAAAAACAAAAATCAATCAATAATTCGCATATTTCCAGTTCTTACAATTATCCCTTAATCAAGTACCATCAGCGGTATCAAAGCTACGTTCGGTCTTCTATCGGGCGTAGTAAAATCCTTCTCAATTATAAACCAATCACAAATGGCCGACTCCTACCGCTCTTCCGTTCCGCTTCCAATTTTCCATGGAGAAAGTTATGATTTTTGGTCCATCAAAATGAGGACCTATTTTCACTCCCAAAATCTGCGGAAAATTGTTGAAAAGAAATTCAATGTTCCAGAAGACATATCCACCCTTTTAGCAAATCAAAAGAAGGCGTTTGAAGAGAAGCAACGAAAGGATTCTCAACCACTATTTGCTCTTCAGCAAGCTGTGGCGGATAAAATTTTTCCATGAATTATGAGCGCATCAACTACAAAAGAAGCGTGGGCAGGCTGCCGAAGGAGTTCCAAGGAACCAAAAAGGTATGCACCGTCAAATTGCAGACACTTAAACAGAGATTTTGAAATTATTAAGATGAATGATAATGAGATCGCAAAAGATTATAATTCTAGAATAAAAGAAATAGTTAATCAAATGAGAGCCTAAGGTGACAAGGTTTCTGACAAGAAAATAGTTAAGAAGATGCTAAATTCTCACACAAAAGAATATGAAACAATAGTTTCTGCAATTGAAGAAACCAAAGATTTAGAAATCTTTTCGCCTATGGAATTAATAGGATCTCTTGAGCA
>CAMOHE010053973.1:13264-28705 GCA_946598075.1 Artocarpus hirsutus
TGCTATGCACTATCTAGAATGTTCTAGCAAAGTGTGGAAATAATTACAAGTATGGAGTGTTCTAGAGAATTCTATACTATTCTACAATGTACTCTAATGTTCTAGAGTCTTCCAGAGAAGTCTTGAGTCTTCCAGGACATTCTGGGTTCTTCAGGATACTTCTAGACTGGTGTAGAACCTCCTAGAATGCTGTGGAGCGTTGTAGAACACTCCGGATCCTTCCAGAACCTTCCTTGGGCCAATTTTATCCTTAAAAACGCCCAAGACAAATGTGTGGCCTCCTTGTGGCTCAGTGGGGCGTGACACTAAGGTGACAAGGTTTCTGACAAGAAAATAGTTAAGAAGATGCTAAATTCTCACACAAAAGAATATGAAACAATAGTTTCTGCAATTGAAGAAACCAAAGATTTAGAAATCTTTTCGCCTATGGAATTAATAGGATCTCTTGAGCATATGAAAAAAAATACTAATGGGGTGTTTCAAACCAATAATTTAAACCGTATAAAGCTCCTGTATGATACAATAAAATACTACATTATAAAACTTCTATATAAAAGAATATGAAACAATAGTTTCTGCAATTGAAGAAACCAAAGATTTAGAAATCTTTTCGCCTATGGAATTAATAGGATCTCTTGAGCATATGAAAAAAAATACTAATGGGGTGTTTCAAACCAATAATTTAAACCGTATAAAGATCCTGTATGATACAATAAAATGCTACATTATAAAACTTCTATATTTTATAGTTTTTAAACCTAAATTGATAGTTTAAACTACTCTCTCACACCTATAAATAAGTGCAATAAAACTCTACTGAAAATGCCTTTCAGTTTAAAATGAATATGTAGTCTCATAAATCAAAAGAAGGTTGGAGAAAGTCACTAGAAAATTTTAAAAGTAAGAACAATCAAGGCGGCAAGTACCCTCCATGTGGCATTTGTAAAAGAAAAAGCCACCTGGTGAAAGATTGATGGTTTAAAGGAAAATCACAATGCCAAAATTCTAAGAGATTTGGGCACATTGAGAATACTTGCCATTTAAAGAAAAATCATCATGCTTATTATGAGAGAAAAATGATGAAAATTATCTCTTCTATTTGCGCAAAGCTACGTGGGAAGAAAAGAAAGATACTAGGTATCTAGACAATGCTTGTAGTAACCACATGACAAAAAATGAAAGGATTTTTTGTAGTCCTGATAGAATCAAGACAATAGTCGAAATAAGCAATGGTGACTTCATGTAGGCAACAAGGAAAGGCATCATTGCTAGCGACACAAAAAAGGGTTATCAGTGATGTACTTTTGGTCCCCAACATAGATCAGAACCTACTTAGTGTAGGCCAATTGATGGAGAAAAGGTAAACTTTGCATTTTGAGGGAGATTCTTCCACAATCGATGACAAGCAAGACAAATCCCTTGAAATTGCAAAAATTAAAAATGATGAAAAATAGAGAAATTGCAAGAATAAAAAACGATGAAAAATAGATGTTTTCCCATGGAGATACGCAAGTAACATAGCGTTGAAGGCGCAAGTAGATGAGTCATGGCTACGGCATAGGAGGCTCGGGCACTTCTACTTCCACGAGCTGAAGATTCTTCACCAAAATAATATGATGCGAGACTTACCGACGATCGAAGAGGTAAAAGACGTATGTGAAGGGGGCTTACTCAGCAAGCAACACAGACAACCATTTCCATCTGACGGATCATGGAAAGCCAAAGAACCACTGGAATTAGTCCATACAGATGTTTACAGTCCGATGCAGACTCCAACACATGATCAAAATAGGTACTTCACTCTCTTGATTGATGACTACACTAAAATGACATGGGTATATTTTTCTACGCAAAAGTTCACGTCTTTAAAATTTTCAAGGAATACAAAACTCTCATCGAAAAACAAAGTGGTTATCAAATAAAGATGATTAGAAGTGATAGGGGCAAAGAATACACTTCGAATGAGCTTAACAAGATCTGTAAAGATGTAGTTGAGCATCAACTTACCATGAGATATGCTCCTAAGCAAACTGGAATATCTGAAAGAAAGAAAATGACTATGATAAAGACAACAAGAGCTATGCTATTGGAGAAGGGTCTTCCAAAAGTCTGTTGGGGAGAAACAGTATACACAGCAGTCTACTTGTTGAACAGATGTCCAACCAAAGCCATACAAAACAAGACACCAATTGAAGCTTGGAGTGGATGAAAGCCTTTAGAAAAGCATGTGGATGAAAGCCTTTAGCAAAGCATCTTAAAGTCTTCTATTGCATCTGCTACATGGACATTCCAGGAGAGAAAAAGTGCAAGCTGGATGAAAAGACAAAAAAAGGAATCTTCTTAGGCTATAGCATGCAATCGAAAAGGAACCGAGTCTATAGCTTAGGAACGAAAAATCTAATAATTAGCAGAGATGTAAAGTTTGAAGACACTACATGCAACTGGGAGGGCGAGCAAATAGAAAAGTAAAGCATAAGCATGCCAACATTTCCCAAAAGACAATTTGAAGAAGTTAACGATCAGCTAGAATCGCTAACTCAAGATCCTACACCAGTCCCATCATAAGTCCCAAACTCCTCTCCAGAATCACCACCAAGAATAACAAGATCTCTGACGGAGTTATACGAGACGTGCAACTTGACAGTCATTGGGCCAGAAAGTTTTGAAGAAGCTTCATAACACAAGGAATGGCTCAAGGCTATGGAAGAAGAAATCAAGATGATCAAGAAGAACAAGACTTGGGAATTAGTAGAGCTTCTTCAAGATAAAGAATTCATTGGAGTTTAGTGGGTGCACAAGACAAAATTTAACCTTGACGGCTTAATTAAAAAACATTAGGCAAGGTTAGTAGCAAAAAGAGACTCACAAAAATTCAGAGTCGACTACAATGAAACATATGCTCTAGTCACAAGACTTGAACAATGAGGGCGTTGGTAGCACTTTTTTGTGGAATATCTATCAGCAAGATGTAAAGTCAGCATTTTTAAATGGTGACTTCGAAGAAGAGATCGATATGGATCAACCCTAAGGGTTCGTAGTATGAGGACAAGAAGACGAGGTTCTCAGGTTAAAAAAAAAAAAGACTTTGCACGGACTAAAGCAAGCTCCAAGAGCCTGGTATAGTAAGAAAGACAATCCCTTCATAGAGCAAGGATTCAGGAGGAGCAAAAGTGAACTAACATCATACATCAGGAGCCAAGGTAGAGACAACACTCTCGTTGTCTCTCGGTACGTCAATGACCTTATACTTACAAGAAACAATAAGAAGATGATCAAGGACTTCAAGGAAGTTATGATGAAGACGTTCAAGATGACTGATCTGGGTCTGATGCATTACTTCCTTGGGATTGAGATAACTTAACAAGAAGATGGGATCTTCATTGCTCAAAAGAAGTGTGCTGCAAGTCTTATAAAGAGGTTCAAAATGAAGGGTTGTAAGACAGTAGCAACTCCACTCGACAACAACAAAGCACTCACGAAGGAAGATCGAACGCCAGAGGCAATTAGCTCACAATTTTGAAGCTTTATTGGAAGCCTACTCTACTTGACAGCTGCAAGACCAGATATAATGTACGCCACAAGCCTACTATCAAGATTTATGCAGACTCCAAGTCAAGTTCACTATAGTGCAGCTAAGCAAATACTTAGATATTTGCAAGAAACAAAAGACTATGGCATACAGTATGGATCCACGCCTGACTCAAGACTGCTCGGATATTCTGACAGTGATTTTGCGGGATCAATAGATGAATGAAGAGTACCTCCGGCTATGCATTCACACTAGGATCAGGAATACTCTCTTGGGCTTCAAAGATACAAGCAACCATGGCACAATCATCAGCAGAGGCAGAATATGTTGCAGCAGCAATGACAAGAAGTCAAGCTATATGGCTAAAGCGCATGCTTGAAAGTATGGGTGAGACACAAGACGAAGCCATCATGATCTACTGTGACAGCAAGTCAGCAATAACAAGGGCAAAAAACCTAGTGTTTCACAATAGGCCAAAACACATAAGCATCAAATGTCACTTCATCAAAGAAGCCAAAGCTAACAAAGAAATAGAGCTCAAGCATTGCAAGACTAAAGAACGGTTAGCTGATATATTCACAAATGCTCAACCAAGAGCTGAGTTCGAGACGCTACGACACATGATCGAAGTCACCGAAATGCGCAGCAAGGTGGAGTGATAAAATACATCCTGCACATTGTAGGGACCAGCTTATTCTAGGAAAAATAGAGAAAATATTACTTCTAGGTCATTCTAGAAAATGTGGTATCACTAGACCTTTATAGGAAAATATAGAAATATGTTAGGGAGAGAATTATCTAGAGAAATCCATATGTAAATAGGCATGTAATGTGTTGTGCATGTAATCAAGAAAAACAGGAAAGCAATATAAGTATAAAAGCCTTACTACGTTCCTCCACTAAGTCTACATCAAGTATTAGAAACATCCCACCTTATAGCCGATCACGTGTAATGCACCACCACACCACCCCACCCCCACCCCCCCAAACACCCACAAAAAAATAAAAAAATAAAAAAATAATAATAATAATAAAACCAATCACATTATCCATTAATCAAATGCCATCACTTATTAATTCTAGGAGGCCGTGGTTCTCCTAGCTAGCGGTGGAGATATTTCCGTTGATACAATGGCCTCCACCCAATAGGTAAAGCAGAACTGAATTCTAAATTTTTTGTAAAACAAAAGTCCAAGATAGCAACAAAATGTTCCTGTTGCTTATTCGAAACAATATAATATAGATACGTAGACATCACACAATAATTCATAAGAAGTTCGGCACTGCTAAGGATGGATATGCATAGCCTTCTACCTTATTCCATAGATCATCCTCTGGAAGGAAGATATAATTTTGACCATGAAACTCTGAATGATTAACTAGTGCATGATTCATTCTCGGAGACAAGATGGCACCATCGTTAACCCTAAGCCTCTTCGCAGCTCGGAATGCTCCTTCTTCATGGCACTGTGTTTTGGTGTTGTCAGCTTCGGAATCGGATTCGCATTCCTTTGGCATTGACTCCAAATTGAACTCACAATGAGATGGCAAAATTAATATGGGATCATTGGACCTGCTAGGATTTGTAATGATTGCTTTGTTGTTGTTGGTGTGCTTTCCCTTCGTGATTCTTTCGAGGTAACTTCCTTGGGCTTCCATTTTAAGCTTCAAGCTCTGCTGAGTCATTAACATAATCACAAAACACGTTAAAGAGCTATCCACTAGAATATATATACATATATATATATATAAGTATTTATTTATTAAGTGCACACACAATACTTTTGTGACTATTGATGCTCTACAATTTAACTATGTCCATGAGAGAAAGGGGCAAATAGCTTTTCTTTTTTCAAAATCCTTTATGAAGTAAATAGCATGTTGAAGGAAGTCTTTATATTGTAGATAAAAGAGTAAATAAATTATTTAGATTGTAGACATGTTATTTACCATAAATATTTGTATATTTTAAAACATGATATTAATTTCTTTGAAGTTAAGAAAATACTATTCACTATAGCTTCTTTATATTTTAAATTGATACATCAACAAGTACATGGAATACACGTAAGAATACCTCCCTGACGACTAGTATTTTCATAAAAACACAAAACCAATTAACACAGATAACTAACGGTTAGATCGACAATGCCTTTGTAAAGGGGTAATAACGAGGTTCCCACCAAGAGTTTAATATATTGATTCCTAGAAAACATGTACCTTGATCGGATTATCAAGTATGGGTTAAACACGTGAAATTCAAAGGCCTGAAGCCTAATAATTTATAATAGCATGCAAATCCCGACGCATTAAGATGGATGGACATAAACTCAATCATAAAGTCCTGAAATTAATAATTGTAATGGTACTGGATATTAACTGGGAACAAACAAAAATTTGTACCTCAAGTAAAAAAATAAATAAATAAATAAAAAATAAAACCACTTATAAATTGCAGCAAACTTATGTGGGGAAAGGCTTATCTTTATTAATCTTTCAATTATTAATTCCTTTTAGAATTTATTTTTGTAGTACTTGATCCTATATATGTTACAGTACCTCAAGTTGATCGTTTGGACCCCTTTGCACTTCCATTTGCATTTCTAAGGCTTCCTTGAGTTGTGCAGCCCTACAAAAAGCAATGTAACCACACAACACAGCTTGACTATAGATTAAGGTCCAATTTTCCATTAAAAAATGATCCAACAATGATTTAATTGAATAAGTTATTAACGATGAAGAGAAAAACATCCAGGAAAATGGAGGAAAAGTACTCACGATGCCGTACTAAAATTTGGCAATATTTCTGGCATGTTTTTCTTCTCAAACTTCCCTCCTGAAGAAAATAATTAAAACATGTCTATAAAATACTACAAATATAACTACTAGAAGCTTTAGATTACATGACCCTCATGTACTGACGTTTTTTCAATAACCATCATTGTAAGAAGGGAAAAACACGGAGAGTATGCCCAAAAATACAAAAACCATCGTGTTAGCAATGCAAAACTTTTCACGATAGTTTTTAGTAAAAATCATCGTAGTAGGTGTACTTTTACACGACGGTTTTCGTTAAAAACCACAATATAAGATTCAACCTTTTACGACGGTTTTTAGTAAAAAACGTCATGAAAGTTTCTGCATTAATTTGAAATTTTTAGCCCCCACCCAAATTTAAACTCACACCAACGCTAGCCTTCCCTATTTATTCAAAATTTTCCAAACTCAAACCCTCTCTCTCTAACTTCGCCCCCCACGACCCAATCGCTGACGACTCCCCCCTCCCCCAAATTACCCTACCACCAACAAACCCAACACCCTCAGGACACTCCATTGGCTCTGACATTGCCCCATCACTCCCTCCACAACCTCACCACCGTTTGACCCAACCCCTAATGAACTCGTGCCATTCACCACCATTCAACCTCGTCCCTTGATATTCCACTAACTCCGCCATCATTCAACCTCGTCCCCTGACATTCAACTAACTTTGCCGCCATTGGAAGCCACCATTGGTAAATGTCAAACCATTTTGATTGTTTTTTTAATTTTTAGTTATATTATTTTTGTTTATTATTTAGTTTTAGTTTTTATTATTTAGTCACATTGTTTTGTTAATTTTAATTCTAATTAGTTTTATTGTTATTGTTAGTTCTAGACTTAGTGCTATTTGGTTGTTTTAGTATTATTTAGCTTTAGTGTTGTAAGAATTTTAGTTTTAGTTTTAACATTAATTATATTAATTTTTTATTTTCATTTAGTATGTGTTTACTTGTATTTGGTGTTTGAAAGAACTTTGAACAACATTTGACATTTTGGTATAAGAAGAGGTTACTTTCTATATGGTTGTGTATGTGATGCCTAAGTACTGTTGTGATGCCTAGCACATGTTTGATGAAAAGCCTCTATGACCATGTATTTGTGTTTTAGTTAATTAGTTTTATTTTCATTATTTTTGTTAATTCTATTAACTTGTTATGTTAATTTAGTTATTTGTTTGTTTTATGACCATCACTAGTAATTAGTTTAGTTTTTGTTTTAAAATTAAATCTAGTAATTTGTTACGTTAGATTGTTTTATTTTTGTTAATTACTTTTAGCTATTTCTTATAGTTTTATTTAAGTGTTTGTCCATTGTTGTTGTATGTTACTTATGTTAACATTTGTCACTTAGTTATATTGGTTTAAGTTATATGTTAATATTTGTTACTTAGTTATGTGTTTGTGTATGTGTTCGTATATGAAAAGAGTTGATTTTACACAAACCCCAAAGAAATACTAAATTCAATCCCAAAGTTGATTTTGAGCAGAGAGCTACTTTAATAAAAAGAGTTCATACGTGAAGGAAGTGGAAATTAAGAATAAATTGATCTTTGACACAAAAAGCAATAGAAAGGTGCACTCGGAGAGTTCCTTTACTAAGATGTAAGTATCAATCTTCGCCATAAAATATGGTTTGACAATTTTTACATTATTATGATTAATTCTTTTTTATTTTGACTAATTGTTAGGGCCCTTAACGATTGGAAAGTTGAAGTGGGAAGTAGTGCAACAAGGCAACCAAGCAGACAAACGCTATATTCCAAGCGTAAGCGTTCCCAACAAAGAGGCAACATCGAATGCGGTTTTTTTTGTTTTATGTTATATGCTAGACTTAATTTTTATTAATAATGGTTTACATGCACCACCAAGAAAGGAAGACTATATAGGTGATATTTGAGGTTAGGGTTGAGTGAATAAAATTTTTAGTAGTTATATATCTTAGATATAGGTAGGTGTAGAGTACATGAATTTGCAATGTAAATATATATATATATATATATATGATTTTGTAGATATTTTATAGTTCAATGTAATTATATGATTATACAATCAGAGTTTATAGTTCAAAGTAATTATATGATTATGTAGTTAAGGCCTTATCTTAATGGCTAGAATATAGGACTGGTCATCCCGTGGAAAACTAGAAGTTTTGGTTTTCTTTTAGCTTTGGAAATGACAATTTTCATTGAAAACCATCTTGAAACAAGCGTCTTATGTGATGGTTTTTAGAGAAAACTGTTGTGTAAGGCCTAGCTTACATGACGGTTTCAATTAGCATTTCATGATGGTTTTTAGTGAAAACCATTGTGATAATCTCGACCCCAAGACCTCAGAATCCTATTAAAATAAGGATTCCATGACAATAAAAACTATCGTGAAAAATTCCGTTAGTCCCATGATAGACAATTACACGACGATTTTTTAACCATCATGAATACCACAACAGTTTAAAACCCTCATGTATTTTACAGTTTCTACTAGTGTATTAAATGAAGAACCTATCATAATGATCAATATTCCAATCTTTAATTTAAACCCTAAAATTCTAAGGGTTGGGGCTACTTACTGCTGTTAGACTCTGGAATAAAGTTCGCAATCCTGTACTTCTGAGATATTGAAAAGGAACCCTTGGTTGATTACTCAAATAAAAATTAAAAAGAAATAGCACGCTGAACTAAAAAAAAATGGAAAGATATATACATACATCAATAATATGCTACAACTAATATATCAATATGTGTGCACGTGTGTAGGTAGTATCTTAGTATGGTAGTTGGTAAAAAATGATCACATAATGTGTTTTTCAAAAATATTAAACAAGTTGTACATTTGAAGTTCCTTTTATTTAAGTAATTCTTCGCATATGAAACTGAGAAACTTTCAACAACAATATATATAATTTAAAATTATGGGAGAGTAGTCATGCACCATAGAAACAAAAAACAAAACAAAATATTTAGCTTTAATTTTTTTATAAAAAAATGGAAACAAGATCAAGTCTAAAGATACTTATTAATTTTGTTTCAATAATTTGATTTGTACAAATTTTGATGTCTTGATTTGGTTTTAGGTTTTCATCAACATCCACGCTGAATAATAGTATAAGAAGTGCTAATTACACTCTCTTTTTTCATTGATAACTACACGATTTGATATTATTTTTCACTTAATTTTTCCATTAATTTTTTGCTTATTTTTGAGTATTTTATGTTTTAGTTGTGGTTTTTATGTTTTAAAGGTGATTTATTATAGAAGGTTGAAAAGAAATGAAAATATAAATTTTATAGCGTCAAGGATCACAAATATTTTTTGGGGTCCATGGAGAGTTTTAGATGCAAATCAGGTGCAAATTGGATGAAAAACAACAACAAATGGCCAAAATCAGAGAAACAGGGCAGCCTATGTGTGCCTCAATGAGAAACAGCCCTATGGCTTTACCACAGCATAGAGGCCAAGACGGCCGCTCTAGCCAATCCATGCCTCCACACGCAAAAACCAAATCTGTAGCCTAACACCTAGTGATCCATGAGGCCATGAAAACTTATGCCTGCCCTCATGCATGTCCAACAGCCCTCATATGAGCAGTCCGTTTTGCTTGCAACCACGCTATGAAATGTTTCCTCGCTATGTGTCCCCTTCCATATTTGCTTGTGTTTGACCTAAATTGAGCCTTTTGTTGCCTCCTTTCACTCACAAAATACAAACCTATAAATAGTAGCTAAGAACACCATTAAATATCAGCTTTTCCATCAGTCTATCAATTTTTCTTTAGTTATTTTTAGGCTTAGGCGATGAAGAAAAAGAAGAAGAAAAAGAGGAGATGCTATGGTGGTGACTTATGAAATTTCGTTTGCATAGAGAAATCTTCGATGCCAAACCATTATTTTCTTTATTCTTTCCTTCTTTTCCTTTTAAATATGATATTTTAATTTTGTTTTTGGTAGAAGGGAATTTTAGAACCCTAGACATAATTTTATGATTAATTTATGGAATTATTTTGCAATTTGTAATTGAGATTGTTTACATTCTTCTATTTTTATTGTTCATGATTCTTTTGTTGTTTTGTTTGGGTATGCAACTAAATAGGACTTGAAAATATTTTATTGTTAGATTGGCATGCTTAATCCATAATTGTCTTGTTATTCTAATAATTAGTAGCAAATTGTGGTCATTGATTATGGTCAAGTTTTTGTATGATTACATGTGGAGCATAACCTAAGTTACATAAAACATCTGAGCTTGTGTGATTGTTGCCTTGATCAACCTTTCTTTCTTATCTTAATGCTTCTATTAGATTAAATCTAGAGAGCTTATTCTATGTTGTTTATTGCGAAAGGGTTTAATAGAGTGCTTGACATATTAAATCTACGTAATAAGGAAAGATTGGGACAGTAGTGCTTGTTGTTATCTGCGGTTGGTAGTTTCTATAGAATATTAGGAATGATTTTGTGATTAATTGTATAGTTATTGTTTAGTGGTTGTGAATAATCTTTTAACCGATTTTATTACTATTGTTTTGCTTTTCTTTATTTTCTTTTGTTTTATTTAATTTTGTCATTAAATTAATTAATTTTAAAATCATCATTCTATGTTTTATTTTATTATGTATTAGATTTTAGTGTTAATAACTAATTAATTAGACCAAATCCTCTGTAGGAACAATCTTTACTCACCACTATATTTATTAATGATGATACTTAAAAGTAAGGAAAATTTGATGCTTTCTTTGAGGCCTACCAAATTTTGGCACTATTATCAAGGATTGTTATCTAATTAATTGGTTTTTTTTTTGCTTTTTTTCTTAGTTTTTCTTAGTTTTAATCATTTTTTTCTTTTGTATCTTTGATTTTTGTTTTTGTGTCTATTAATTACGCTACACTTCAAGATGTTACATGGACGAGTCCTTACTAGTTTTGCCCAACAAGACTCAGAGCCGTTCTTTAATCCTTGGGGAGATACAAGGATTTGTTCATATGGTTTCCATATCATGGGCTCTTGAAGGAGTGGCAACTTCAATTTTTCCTCAACCACTTATGTGGGACAATAACATATTAGGTTGAAAGAGATAATGGCACTATCTCTTTCTGCCAAAAATCCATAGATGAAGCTTACTGCATGTTGGAAGATATGGCCAAGTATGATCATTACAGTTGAAATTGTTCAAGGACACACCAAAGTTGGGAGAACAATTACGATAATTTGAAGCCATGGGTTGACACTCAACGTTATAGAGGAACCTTGGTAGATCAAACACCTGTAGATACATATCTTGTAGACTTAGTTAAGGTCTTGGCCACTAATATGTTGCAATTTGAAGAGGAGATGACTACTAGCCTTAACATGTTGCAAAGTCATATTGATCAATTGCCTAGTATTATAAGTATGTTGAAGGAACAAGGTGATAATCAAACAATGAAACATATGGTGTAACTTGAGGATGGGGATGAATCATACAACTTCCATTAGGAGAGTAATTTGCCTAACATAGGAGTTTCATGGCAATTTGGCCCACTGGAGGATATCGAGCCTTGGAATGAACATATAGAGACCATTGACATTATTTTAGCTCAACACTTTGACACTCGTGTACTTAAGGATGATTTACACCTTTTTATCACAAGATGTCCATCCAAAGCTGAGAGTTCTATGAAGATCTAATCTCAAGCATGGTTTTGAAGAAGCAAGTGTAGAGTGAAAAGCAATTGGAAGGGTTATTATTTGAGGAATTCCTTTATGAAGCTAAATCACAAAAGCCGTTGGATGATGGAAAAGCATATGTAATCATCGATTTGAAGTCATCGATGGTTATCTTATGTACACCATCAACGGATCCTTACCTTCCATTAATGCCAACTCCACTATACATTCTCTATCGGTTTAAGTGAGAATCAAAGTTCTTTTCTTAAGTGCATTCAAAGATTAATAAAGTTAGTGCAACTTGCATAATTGTTCAATATCTTACCAAGCTTGCGGGCATTTATGATGAAGATCCATGGGTGGTATTCTATGACACATTCAATGGACAGAAGACTCGTTGATGGCCACATCTCCACATCAGGCTGAGGACAATAAGCCAAGCGCAATATGGCAGGCAACCTAATGGATGGAGAGTGCACCAACAGATTTGATCTTTCTAACTCTCCTCCAATTTATCTTTTTATTACTTTGTTGCTTTCTTTGAGGACAATGTAAGTATTAAGTGTGGGGGAAGGATTTACATTTATTTTTCTTTTTCATTAGGTTTTCGTTTTCTTGTCTAAAAGAAAAACCATAAAAATTTAAAAATTTAAAATTTTTTGTTTTAGTGTTGTTTTTGACTTAGGATTTCTTCCAACTTCATTGATGAGAATTAAGCATTATTGTTTATGGATTTGATTGATTATGAGTGTTTTGTTGAATCATGATGTTACTCTTTGTTAATATATTTTTATGGCAATTATACTCACACTTTATGCACATAGCCATGTTATTTGGTAATAGGACACATATGTTAAATTAAATAGGTTCTTGTATCCTCATATTAATTTTCGTTTTAATTTTGACTTGTGAGGTTTAAATGTTAGGACTCTCCCGAATGTCTTTTGAGGTGAACGGCTAATCAAACATCACTTGAAAAGGATTAAAGCACTAGGTTTCCTAGCATGAAGGCCAAATAACTTAGAGCCTCGATCGATGTTCCAACAGAACATCCCCCTATTCAAGCTTTTCATGTAGAACTTTTTCCTTGGATTATCTCCTTACCTAACCCATTTACA
The DNA here is from genome assembly GCA_946598075.1 of Artocarpus hirsutus. Taxonomy (NCBI): domain Eukaryota; kingdom Viridiplantae; phylum Streptophyta; class Magnoliopsida; order Rosales; family Moraceae; genus Artocarpus; species Artocarpus hirsutus. Next base: position 26,371 of record CAMOHE010053973.1, read on the forward strand.
TTTATCTCTTTTGCCCTTGTTCTAAAGATGAATTGGAGTTTAGAGACTTATTTTATGGTCAAGAGAAATTTTTCAAGAAATTCTATTGGGAATAGAGTATTAGTGTGGGGGAGGGAATTGAATCAAGAGAAAAAAGGGAGAATTCTTGTAAGGATAGCTCTAAACAAATCATAAACAAAAGGGAAAAAAAGAGGAAAAAAATTTAATAAATATCTTAAGCTCTCCTATCTTAAGTTTAGGTGTTACAAAGTAGTTAGAATAATGAAAAGGCCCAACATAATGATTTCCGGCCTATATAAGAGTTTAATATGGTTTTGTAGGGCATTTGTTGAAAAAATTTATGACATCTCTAACTCTATGAAGTTTTTAGAACCTTTGTTACATCCTCTTCTGTTCTTTCTCTTAACCACTACCCAATGGCCCCATTACAACCTACATCAAAGACTTTTTTGATTCAAGTGGTGCCCTTGGTGTAGTGAAGTTTCGTAGCTAATGGGGAGACTATAATATTTAATCTTTGCAACCAATACTGGGTGATCCTATAAGGACTATAAGGGTTTATCTTTTTCGAAGCATGTATTGTTTCAATATCAGTAACATTGACTAAGTCGCACACACGAGTATTGTTGTTATAGAGTTTATTAACTTAGGAATGAATAATTGATTTAATCCTTGTTTGATTTTTAGTCCATAACGCTTGTTGTTCTTTAAGGTAAAAGGTTGAAAGGTTATTTTTCTTTATTTATGTTTCCTTTTGTGTTTTTCGTCTTAGGTTTTACTCGAGAACGAGGAAAGATTAAGTGTGGGGGAATTTGATAAGTGCTCAATTCAATATTATTTTCTAACTAATTTTCCCTACTAATCTTTGCCTATTTTAGTATTTCATGTTTTAATTTTGGTTTTTGTGTTTTATAGGTGATTTAATATGAATATTGCAACGGGGAATAAAAATATGGATTTTAAAACATCAAGAGTCACAAATATTATTTTGACTCCATCGAGAGTATTAGATGCAAATCGGGTACAAATTGGATGAAAATCGATGAAAAATGGCCAAAATCGGAGAAACGGAGCAGCCTATGCATAATTGTCTTGTTAATATAATCATCAGTAGTGAATTACGCTCATTGATTATGGTCAAGTTTTCTTATGATTGCATGTGGAGCATAACATAGGTTAAATGATCCGAGCTTATGTGGTTGTTGTCTTGATCAACCTATCTATCTCATCTTAATGTTTCCATTAGATTAAATCTAGAGAGTTTGTTCTAGGTTGTTTAATGGGAAGGGGTTTAATAGAGCACTAGTCTTATTAAATCTACAAATTATGGAAAAATTGGAATAGCAAAGCTTGTTGCTATTTACGGTTGGTAATTTCAATGGAATATTGTGAATGATTTTGTAATTAATTGTATGGTTATTGTGTCTTAGATTTTAGTATTAATAACTAATTAATTAGACCACATCTTTTGCAAAAACGATCATTATTCACTACTATACTTATTTACGATGACACTTAAAAGTAAGGTTAATTTGGTGCTTCCTCCGAGGCTTACTATTTACTAACATTGTAGATACGTATGTCAGACAGTGAATAAAGAAAGTATAAAAGAGTGAGAAAGAAAGTACAGCTAGCACTCCTCTAACAATTATACTCATTTAAGTAAAGGTTTAATCTTAGTCTTAATTAAAAAGTCTCAAATATATGTATAGATTACATTCTCAGATAATTAGTTATTGAAATATTTTCTTGTAACGCCCTTGAATTTTAAAGTAAGGTTAGTTATGTTAACTTTAATTATTAAGTGTACCTGTGTAATTTTTGTTGCTAATTTTAGTCATTTGAAGATTTTATTGTATTTGTTATATCTAAAATTTGATTTTTAGTTTTAAAATATCAAATGACATTTTTATTCCACATTTTTCCCATATTTATGAAAATGCCCCTGGGGCTTTTCTTTTTCTTTTTTCTTTTCGCTTTCCTTTTTTTTCCCTTCATTTTTCGCACTCTCCCCCTCTCTCTTTCTTCCTTTCGCGCTCAGCCTCTCTCTCTCTTTCTTTCTCTCAAAAATTTTGATTCCAAGCTTCAATCTCACGAATTTGAGCAAGGATTGAAGTTCAATTATCAAGTTTTTCATCCAAAAACACCATTACAGGTTAGTTGTCCTTTTTCTTAAAATTTTAAAGTTTTAGATTTTAATTTTTCAAATTTTCTTTGATTGTTAAATCTGAACTTCATTGAGCTTAGACAATATTTAATCTAAGCTTATAGGACTTGTTTTACTATGAATCTAAGTTTTATTTGAACAAAAATTGGTTTAATCAAGTTTTTACAT